>JAADYS010000162.1:0-43096 GCA_012931995.1 Fusarium albosuccineum | reverse complement strand
CTCCACCACTGTGATGTCGAAAAAGGCGCAGGAGATTGGCTTGAGGCCGTGATGATGGTGGATAGCCCAATGGAAAGCTGGCGACCATAGCAATTGAGCTCTGCACTTTACGGATCTAATCTCTTCTTGTGGCCTCGCCCTGACATGATGTGTGGCTCAGTAGCTCCAGGGGACGCAGCTGATTTCCACCTTGCGCATCTGCTCTCGTTTTGCATTCAGGTTCCCTGCGCATTCGCGTGGTTTGCTCGCCTAGTTTCTCGAGTTCAGGGAGTCGACCTGTAGCTTCGCCTCCGCAAACGGCCACCGTTGTGCGATAAGCGATGGCCTCGTGGGCCTCTTAGGCCCACATCGTGCTCGCAACGGCACTCCCAGTTTCAGATCGCAGATGGCACCTTTCATCCCACCCATTCCCAAAGGTCCAATCCCGTTGACAGCGGTGTCAATTCGACGGTGGCGGCCTTTTCCCACTTTGCCTTATGGGGCTGTCCAGCTCCCGCCTAGTTCCCGTAAGTCCCATTGCGGTGGCTTTTCCCTGGAGGGCTGCCTGCCTGAGGTCGTGTTTGCGGGCGACGTTGGGGGCCATTGAAAGTTTCGCGCGTTGCGCATTTGTTCTGAAGTGATGTGCCGTGTTGTTGGTTTTTCCAGTTCGTCGCCTGGCAGAGTCTCAATTGCGGACTCCAGGCTCTTCAAGATGTTTTTGGATCATTTAAAAAGGATCGAGTGTCCCGTACTATCGCCGGATCTGTCCATATCATTCGCATCATCATCATCATCGTAGTCCACAAGTGACACTATCTCAACCAACACCAACAACCACTACCCGTCTGTTAGCCAACTTCAGTCACTGTCAAGACGAACCAACCGCAACGTTTTACCAACCAACTCTCAAATACCTTTAAGCAAAGCCAGTCAGCCAACATGTCTTCGCCCGCCAGCCACTAGTAAGAAGCCTTTTCATCATTTTTTACTCAAGCTTTGTCGCTAATCGTGATGTTGCAGCTCCACCACCTCTGGCGGTTCAGCTTACACGGGCGGACGCCCCAGCTCTGGCGGCGTCCAGCTTAGTCAGTGGGCCTCCACGACAGATCGAACCGAGCGTTTCCACGCCACGGGACAAAGAACGGGACGAAGCGTCATGAGCACGGCCGATACGATCCTTGCCTTTGACAAGAGATTCAAGTCAAGTTCTTAGAGGACGTGCACGGGCTTGCCTTTGCCTGTTGGCGTCCTCTCACTGTACTATACTGTATTGTATTGCATTAGAAGCCACACTGTGGCTGTGGATTTGGTAGCGTGGCGTTGGGGTATCACTGAGCACATCACTAGGTGCAGCTCTCTTCTCATTGAAGCATTGTACAATAGACATTTCACTACGAGATTTTGGGAGCGGGGTTACAATATCATAGACTCTTGAGTTTTGTTGTTATTTATTGGGATCAATATCCATTCGTCAAATTTCTTGGAAAAACAAGCGCCACCGAGCATTTTGAGATACCTCCTGCCTGGCCTTAGGTTGGCTGCTTGTCAGCCGGGCAGTAATCGTGCCTGCTCTTGCTGCAGAGCTGACGGGGACTAACAACTCCCGCCCTCAGCCTCGACTGCAGCCTAATTCTTCTCCTCACAACCTCACCTCACCTCATTCCCCCTTCATCACCACCTATCTATCAACATTTACCACAAGACCTTGGATCAATCTCTGAATTTTCATGGGAAACAACACTTAATCTGCCCAGGTCTCCGCTTCGTTGAAGCGTACTTTGGTCCTCACCTGCAAGCATCGTCGCCTCCAACAGCGGTTTACCGCTTCCAGGGCATCGGATCCAAAGGTTGACCAAGAGGCACGCGTTAAAATAGGGATCGAGGCTTCTTTCCACCAGTAAAAGCCCGCGACGATTTCCTGAGGCTTTACCCGGCAGAACTTGGCCTCTCTACCTCTCAACGCCCGGCAGATCGGCAATCATGTCTCACGGTTCGCTCCTATCAAATGAAGACAACGATGCCGTGATTATTGAGCGCGACGATGTCAGCAACTACAATCCTGACAATATTCTACCCGAATCACCAGAAACAATCGCCAGGATCAGACAGTGGCTACAACCCACTGAATATTCTGTCGATGGCGGCGAGTATCGCAAACATCTGACCGCTCACCTTGAAAACACTGGGGAATGGGTCCTGCGCTCGGATGAGTATCAGAAATGGCACGACAGCCCAGACCATGGCCTACTGTGGATCAAGGGCGTCCCGGGCTCAGGGAAGTCGGTTCTTGCAGCGGCTTTGGCACACAAACTCTCTCAGGAAGGCGTGCCAGTCTTATTCTTCTTTTTTCGTCAGATTGTGGATGCAAATCATCAACCCATCAACCTTCTCCGGGATTGGCTCGACCAGATACTTCTCTACAGCCCACCTCTGCAGTCAACTCTCAAGGACTATGTGGATAGCTCACAGTCTCTTGACAGTGTTTCTATCGATGAGCTATGGCAACATCTCCGAACGGCTTTGGCTTCAATACCACTGACGTATTGTGTCGTTGATGCGCTGGACGAGATGGACCAAGGCAATGATGGCTTCCTTCTCTCACTTGCTGATCTCGGCCATTGGCGCCCATCGACTGTCAAAGTATTGATGACGAGCCGGCCAGTTGTGGGTGTCGAGGCTCCAATGAGAGGTGTCAGTTGCGTCAGCATTCGAATGGACGAGAGGTTCATTGATGTTGATATCTCAACCTACGTTCGACACTGCCTGGATCGTACGTCTCTCTCAGAGGCTGACCGGGAACTGATCAAGGAGGCTGTCCCTGGGCGAGCTAATGGTTTATTCCTCTATGCGAAACTAGCCATGAAAGCTTTCCTGGAACCGAACGCCAATATCTCAGACACTCTGCATAAGTTGCCTCTCGACCTGGACGACATGTATATTGGCATTCTGCAAGAACATGCAGCAAGATCGGGTATTTCTGAAATGACCCAGGTACTCATCCTGCAATGGGTAACGCATGCCACACGTCCTCTCCGGCTCTTGGAGCTTGCCGACTTGCTGAAGACAACAGTTGAGGACCGGCGGCCGTTCAGTGTGAAAGACAACAAAGATCTGGTTCGAGCTGCCTGTGGCCCACTGCTGGAGATCCTCCCAGACGAGACTGTGAGCGTCGTTCACCACTCACTCACCGAATTCCTCGTTGAATCTTCAAGATCCGAACGGTCTGCTGGCTATCCCGTCCTGGAACCAACATCAACACACCACCAATTTGCTATTGCCTGCCTTACATACCTCTTCCGACATACTGACGGTGATGTGGAATCGGATTGGCCATTCGTAGCATATGCGAGTAACAATTGGTTTGAGCATGCTGCAAGGGCTAATTGGGTTGCGTTGCCCGAGGACCCGTTGTCTCAACAAGTCGAGAAATTTCGATCAGATCGTGAGACAAGGAAGATATTTTTGAGATGTATTTTGCCACGCGGCATCTTCTTTGAGGAGCTTATTTCCTCATTTTCGGACCTTCACGTGGCTGCATTTTGCGGCCTTGAAACTTACATTCCGATACTTATCGACCGCTTGGCCACCAGCACAGTTGATAGCCATGACCATTCACAACAAACCCCATTATGGTGGGCTGCTAGTCGTGGCCACACCGGCGTTGTCCGAGCTTTACTCAGAGCCGGGGCAGCGCCTAACCCCTCCAATACCTATGGTTCTCGGGCGCTTGATGAGGCTGCACGTCACGGGCATTCTGAGGTTATCAAACTGCTTATTGATGAGGGAGTTGATCCTCTGTCAGCTCAAAGGATTGGCCCCACGCAAGTCATTCGCCCACGTCGAAGCCTGCTCTCCGCAAACCCCGTACAACTTGCATGTCGATACGGGCAACTCAAGAGTTTAGAAGCCTTTCTTCCCTATTTGGATCGACATGCGAAGAATCTTGCTCTGCATTGGACGGCCCACGGGCGCCATTCTCATATCATGAAGAGACTGCTCCAGGAGCCGGACGTTGACCCAAATATACGAGTAGACGACATGACCCCTCTGTTCATTGTGGCTGGAGAAGAAAATTTGGACTCGATGGAGGCTCTGGTAGATGCTGGAGCTGACGCTTCTATAAGATGCAAAGTCCCGGTTGTCTCTGAGGACACATTCCGGGAATCAAGTGGTGCACAACCCCAACCGAGGGTGCTACTAAGTACTGCACTGTCCATGTTTTGCCTCCAACACGCCCCTGGTCTTAGATATGTGAGAACAGCTTCGATTACTGATCCGCATAGACCACCAAGTCGCCCTGACGACTTTCCCCGTGGTTTGGCACTTCTGATTCGAGCTGGAGCAAACGTGAATGAGACCGACTCACTCGGCCGTGCTCCTGTTCATGTAACGCAGAGCCCGGCTGCGATTAAGCATCTTCTAGACGCAGGTGCTGACCCCAATGCAGAGACCCCAGATGGCAAGACTGCTCTTCATTCATTGTCCGAAGATGCCGATGAAAATTACCTGAAACTTCTGGTAGAAGAGGGAGGCGCTGATATCAACAAGAGGGAGCATCAAGAGGGCAAGACACCGTTGCTTGCGGCTCTCTTCAACGATTCAAAACTTGTGGACCACATTTTGAAGTACAGACCAGATTGCAAGACCGTCGATATCAGAGGAAACGGCCCTCTCCACCATGCTTGTGCTATTGGCAATAGATCTAGCCAGGGGTTTAATATTGTGCATGATGCGCAGAGAGACAATGGCAGACTGTTACACTTGTTGTTGGCGCTGATGGAGGCTGGCGCAGACCCAAAGCTGGCAAATTGCGACGGGGAAACACCCTTGCATGTGTTGGGTAGGAGAATGCGCCCACAAGACACCGGGGCGATTCAGCTCTTGCTCAAATTTGGTGCGAGCATTGATGCCCGGGATTCCAAGGGCCGCACACCGTTGTTCCGGTTGGTGGGCAGTCAGCCCCTGTTGGACGGAGTCTGCGATTTGATCGACAGCTTCAGAGAGGCATCTGCAAGTCTGGACGTCCGTGACAATGAGGGCCGTACTCTTCTCCACGAGGCTATTCGGTCTGCTGGTCGTCAATATCGTCAAAACCAAACACTGTCTCAGGTGTATCAGAAACTTGTTGACGCAGGTTTATCACCATGCGCGCTGGATTACAAAGGCAACACACTTTGTCATGAGCTGGTGATGGCTCGTGGCTGTTCCAGAGACCGGGATGTTGCCCTTGTGTTCTTGTCCCTTTTTGAAAAAATTGGTCTGGACACCGATCAACCCAACCTTTCGGGGACATCTCCGCTGCACCTTGCATCGCAGATGTGTCTTGATGGAAGAGAATGTGACGAGCATGCAAGGCAGTGTTTTGAGTGGTTACTGGATCACTCATCTGATCCTAATGCGGCAGACAGGCATGGACTGCGGCCTATTCATTTCGCTGCCTCAACTTTCGAGTACACTGTGGACCGTTTGCTTCGGGCGGGTGCGGATCCTTTCGTCTCAACCAGCCAAGGGATGAACGTACTGCATATTGCTTCGAGATGCAGAAGAAGCAACATTCTGGGCCAGCTGCTTGAACGAATGAAGGAGTTGGACCCTCTGGCTCTGAAAAAGGCTCTAAGCCAGAAAAACATGCGCCAGTTAACTCCTCTACACTACGCAAGCCGCTCTGGTCGGATAGAGTCTGTACTTCTTCTCCTTGAGTCGGGAGCAGACGTTAATCCAACATTCGACCCATCTCCTCTCAACAACGAGCCATGGTATCCCCCAGTTCTCCAGTGTGTCTTCTTCAAGCAAGAACATGCACTTTGGAGGCGGGGTTATTCCCAAGAGCCCCCCATAGACACTTTTCATGACACTACTTTGTTTGGGCCTGGAGAAGTGAGATATGGCGATGGCCTGCTATCTGCCGGATTTACAATTGAAGACACTACTCGACGTTCCGAAGAGCGCATACGTGAATATCAAAGCGATATATTCAACCCCGTCCATGACATTGTACGCTACGACGACATTGTCAGGGTGCTGTTGGCCGCTGGCGCAAACATGTACGACGACACGCACTGGGAAGACTCTGCATTTTGCAGTGCAATGAGATTCGCAGCACGTGAATGGGACGACTATACCACCAACCTTCTTTGGAATTGCCATAAGAAGATTGGGGGGCCAGAATTGTTGACACCTATGAAGGTTTCTGTCACCATGAGCATGGCCCGTCGTCAGTCTGACACCAAACTGCTAGGCGAGACAGTTTTGCTACATCCCGAGGATGCGACATGGGTGACGATTGAACACCTGCTTGGCGACCGTGAATACTCTTTGATTGCAGAGCTCTATAAGGCCGGGGCTGATTTCATCTCCGTGAATGCTTGTGGGACATCCATTCTGCGGAGATTCATTGAACTTGGGTTTGCCGACTTGGTCGACGATTGTTGCTCGGCCGAAGAGGTATCGCGGTTTGATGATGCCGAATGGCGTTCACAGCAATGGCAGCCCCAAAATTTTGCGATTGAACTTATTGAACCTTTGGTCTTGGTCGCCTGCAGACGTCCTGCTCCTAATATGGAAGTCCTACGTATCTTGGTCGAGAAGAAAGGGGCTAGCGTTAACCCTGCCAAGGACCGATGCACTCAGCCTCTTCATCTCCTTGCCGCAGGCGATCACTGGTGGCAGGTAGCCCAAGCAATACCGTACTTGATTTCCAAGGGAGCAGATCTGGAAGCTCGAGACCGGGCTGGCTGCACACCACTCCTCGCTGCCATCGAAGAACGAGGTTGGATGTGTGCTGCCGTTGTAAAATCGCTGCTTGCTCTTGGGGCCAATGTTCACGCCGTTGACTCCCGGGGCAAAGGGTGTCTTGATTACGCAACCTTTGATGAGGAGCTTGTTCGCCTTTTGATCCATCACGGTGCAGAGGTTAGCCCCACAGCACTCTCGTACGCAGTGAAGGACAGAAACCCAGGCGTCCTGAAGGCACTGTTGTCTGCCGGGGAAGCATCACGTCTGGCCAGATCACTGAACTTGAGATTAGAGGACGTGGATGGGTTGAAAGCAACTTCACTCAAAGCTCGGATGGCCAGCCTGGGACACCCTTTATTCCTGGCCAGTGAGCCGGGGTGGCGTTGGGTCACATTTACTGAGAGCAGGGAGGAGAACGAACGAGTCTCGGAGGAGATGATGACAGCTCTTTTGGCCGCTGGTGTAAGTGTGTACGACAATTTCCCCGCTGTGGAAAGTAAGCGCTGTCGTGGAGTGCCTAAGCGCTATGTGATAAAGGATGGCGAGGAGATACCATTTTTACCCGCCGAAGCGGCAGAAAGGAAATGGAACGTGGATGAAACCTCTCGAGAGATTGCATTTTGTGCCGAGGACGGCGAGGACAGTGGCGATAAGGACAACAATGCTGGCAGCTTTTGCAGCTCTAGTATTGATCGACAACCGAAGACGATGTTCCAAATCACAGTCTTACACAAGATACTCCGCAAGCGCTGCATGTTCGAGCCTATCCTGGGTTTGCCCGACCTCAATATGGAGTATCGAGATGAGTCTGGGCAAACCCCCCTCCTGGCTGCTTGTCGGCGAGGCCCTGGCCCCGAATCTTATGCTGAAAGATGCATCACTCCACCTTTGCGTCTGCTGCTTGAGAGGGGAGCGGATCCAACCGCTGTAGACAAGCATGGGAGGAACGCGCTGCATCACAAGCTCGGAAGCCCCTGCTTTAACGACCTGAAGCTCGAAGCCCTGAGGGTCCTTGGCAACGCTGTCCCGGCTCTTGTCAACAAACCCGACATTTTTGGGTACTATCCGATCCATTACGGTCTAGCATCGCTAGTGTCAGATGGCACACCTGAGACGGACCCAGAATGGCTGGACTACATTATCTCAAAGGGTGCAGATGTGACAGCCACGGATGCGGATGGAAACAATGCCCTGCATTACCTCATCTCAGGTGTGCTGAAACCCATGGGTAGTGGCAGTTGGAATATCCGAAGTGTTTTGAAGCAGTTTGTCGAATTTGGGCTGGATATCAACGCGCGCAACAACACTGGACAGACACCTGCCTTTTTCCTCACAAGTCAATGGGATATGCAGCCACCTTGCGACGATGACTTGAGCCTGTTGGATAACCTGGGCGTCGACTGGCGTGCAAGGGATGATGAGGGAAACACCCTTCTACACGATATGGAATATGCGTCAGCACATTGCTTCAAGGCGATCATGGATAGAGGAGTTGACCCCCTATTGGAGGATATTGATGGACGTTCTAGTCTGGATAATGTGGCTGCATGTGGGAATAAGGAAGTTTTGGCCTTGTTTGAGCGGAAGAACTGAGTTGTTAAGGGACAGTCTAGAGGTTACAAGTCCGTTAGTTTGTCAAGATTTGAGGAGGATTTGGGAGCTGTGGTTCTACCAACTTGTGTGGCTCAATATATATAAGTAGTACTAGTCAGCAGTAAAGCGAATGATAAGTTTGTATCCCTGCTTGCTGGGATTGTGATAAGATTCTGTTACTATGGGCCCGACGGCAGTAGTCCTCTGATAATTGCATGCAGCCGGTCTGAAGGGTAGAGGACCCGCTGAATTAGCATTGGATGATCAAGCTATTTTCGGCATCCGACAACAGACGGCGGCATATATTGCGAATGGCTGTACTGCCGAGTGACGCCTTGAGAAATGGGGCCCCTTGGCTAGAGCCCCGGATTCAAGTCATCTCGGACCTGCATCTCGAATTTGGACAGCAGTATTCGTCATACAGCTTCCCTGCGACGGCGCCATATCTGCTTCTGGGAGGAGATGTCGGCCAACTGGTCGAGTATGACGAGTACTTGGGATTTATGGAAACGCAGGCTCGTCGCTACGAGAAGGTGTTGTTGGTGCTGGGGAACCACGAGTTCCATGGGTTGGACTACGAGACGGGAATTGAGACGGCCAAGCGTCTGGTAGCTGAACCTACTCTCGCAAACAGAGTTGTCCTTTTACACAAAGGGAGATGGGATGACCCAAAGTCAGGTTTTACTGTACTGGGGTGCACGCTCTGGTCAGCGATTCCCACAGAGGCATCCGGAGTGGTGCAGTCCAAGGTCAAAGACTATCAGCGCATAACGGGGTGGAGCATCGAGAAACACAACGCGCTCCATGTCGAGGAATATAACTGGCTTCGCGAGCAAATCACTGCCATATCATTGGAAAACGGAGACGGCAAAAGACAGGTGCTGGTCGCTACACATCATGCGCCCCGGATAGAGGGCACGTCGCGTCCGCGGCACGTGGGGAACCCTTGGACGTGCGCCTTTGCGACGGATATCATGGACCAAGAATGGGAGGGCGTCAGGGTCTGGGTGTTTGGACACACGCATTATTCTACGGATCTGAGGTTGGAGAGTGGTATCAGGCTGGTGGCCAACCAGAGGGGATATGTACTTGCAGAGAATGAAGCGCAGAGTGAGGAAAAGAGAAGAGGAGAGGATACTCATGTTTTTAATGCTGGGTTGGTCATGTCGTTCAAGTCAGAGTCGTCAGAATAGCCTCAAGCAACCACATGGGCTAGGCGCCAGCTCAATGGAACACAGCAATGCATCTGTAACCCTGTGGTGTGCCGCTGAGGCTGTGTGAGATTGGCTGCAGTGCAATCATGATACGATGGCCCGGGGAGGAATCTGTTTGGTCAATGGGTCAATCGACGACCAGGTTCCAGGCACCTTGGTTCAGTTGGTCGAATTGGAATCGGCGATGATCTGAGATGGGCCCGGGGTGTCACCCATCATGACGTCGGAAACCCCGGGGCGAGATATCACCTTGCGAAACAGATTTAGCGGCGCTTGCTTATCGCCGCGTATCCATCCATTGGCCAAGCCGGCAATAAGAACAGCAGCAAGGCAGAGCACGCAAGAAAAATAAAAAAAATCTCTGCCTCGCCTCCCTCGCCCACGTTGACGAGCAACCGTTGGTACTGGTGGGGCAAACCGAGGAATTCCCGGACTGCAACATGTTGCATCTTCTTGGACATTTGGATGAGACACAGAGGAATGAAGACAAGTTGCTGATGGTGGGACCGGTAACTAAGCAGCGTCAAAAGCAGGTTATTTGGGTTGTCATCAGGAACAGCAGCAACATGTCAGGTTATCCAACCGTAAACAACGTTGTCTGTCAGTTACTCCATGCAGTGGATATCGGAGGCGCACCCGTAGCAGCAGCGGGTACCGTGCTGGTGTTTTAGTGGGTATCAGCCGCTGTAAAAGGCCTCAGAGCGCCCTGTAGCCGGCTTCTGCGTTGCGTTACGCGAGAGCGCTATCTCTCCCCTTGGCCCGGTCCGTGCGGCGGTCGGCGCCGATTATCCGAGTCTTTCCGACCGCCCACACACGCTTTCCCCAGTCCGCCCGCCAGCAGCAAAAAAAGAACTCAATCAGAGGCCAACTATTTTTTTTTTCTTCTCTCCCTCTCTCCTCCAAGCTTTCTTCCTCAACCACCGTCCCCGGATCTTCTAGTTCGGGCTCCTAATCTCCTCTCAGTCCTTTGTCCATCACCAAAAGACTCCCCTCACAATGGCCTCCGGCGCTGCTACCACCGGCTCGACCAAGGTCGACGCCGTCGTCCAGAACCTCAAGGCTGAGGAGCCCCAGAAGCTCTCCGGCCTCGCCCTCTACTCGCGATTCGCCCTCGCCGGTGCCGTCTGCTGTTCCGTCACCCACGGTGGTCTCACCCCCGTCGATGTGTATGTTTAGAATGCCTCTGCGCTGCCTGCTTCGCCGTCAATTGCTCCCGAGGACACTTTGCGACTGGTTGTTGTCTCGGGTCTCAATTGCCCCGAAACTTCCGCCTCACCGTTTCGAAAAACACTCAGGGACAATGGACGACGAGGCTCGCAGACACCCTGAAAGCGTATGAAAGCTAACAATGGCCCTTCCACAGCGTCAAGACTCGTATCCAGCTCGACCCCGCCACCTACAACCGCGGTCTGATCGGTGGTTTCCGCCAGATCGTCCAGGCCGAGGGTGCTGGCGCTCTCCTCACTGGTGTCGGCCCTACCTTCGCTGGTTACTTCCTCCAGGGTGCCCTCAAGTTCGGTGGTTATGAGTTCTTCAAGCAGCAGTGGATCAACCAGCTCGGTTACGAGACTGCCTCCAACAACCGAACTGCTGTCTACCTCGCTTCTTCTGCCACCGCCGAGTTCTTCGCCGATATCGCACTCTGCCCCCTTGAGGCCACCCGTATCCGTCTCGTCTCTGAGCCCACCTACGCCAACGGTCTCATCTCTGGCTTCGGCAAGATGCTCAAGAACGAGGGCATTGGTGCTTTCTACGCTGGTTTCGGTCCCATCCTGTTCAAGCAGTGAGTTTTGCCCCTCGGACAAAATTCGCAATATACCGCATACTGACATCATGTGCCAGGGTCCCCTACACCATGAGCAAGTTCGTCGTCTACGAGAAGGTTGCCGAGGCTATCTACCGCCAGTTCCCCAAGAAGGACATGTCCGATGGTGCTCAGACCGCTGTCAACCTGGGTTCCGGTCTCATGGCCGGTTTCGCCGCCGCTATCGTCTCTCAGCCCGCCGACACTATGCTTTCCAAGATCAACAAGACCAAGGGTCTCCCCGGTGAGGGCACCACCTCGCGTCTCTTCAAGATTGGCAAGGAGCTCGGCCTTCGTGGCTCTTTCTCTGGTATCGGTGCCCGTCTCGTCATGGTTGGTACTCTTACCGCCGGTCAGTTCGCCATCTACGGTGACCTGAAGAAGGTATGTCAAACTCCGCCCCCCTTGAACACCCCTAGCCAGACTGCTAACACTCCTGAACCAGGCCCTCGGTGCCACTGGTGGCGTTGAGATCGCTGCTTAAGCGACCATGCATTATGTCTCGAACGAAACGGGGAGCGAGGGAGGCGGTGTAAGCTGTCTGGGAACTGTAGCCTGAGCAGTGCCCAAGAGCTGGGCCTGCTTGAAACACCTGCTGCTGTTTCTTGTTACATATGGAAGTGTGTGGGCTACAACAACAACAAAAAAGGCTCACGGAGCAGTCCAGAGCCCCTCTCGCTGTCTTTGGAGGGGAAAACAAAAAGTGATCCTTTGGTGTAATGGGGGGATACTCGTTTTCGTCTCATGTTTGCCTATGATACCTCGAGGATAAAGTGGGCAGACGGGTGGCACCCCGCCGAAGGGTTGTATAATAGTCTTTTTATTTACGCTTGAAATCAAATCATAGACTGGGAGTTTTTTGGACTCTGAATCTTAAAGCTTACCCTTGTTCTGATGCTTGGTGATCGTGACTTCAAATTGGGGAGGCTGTTTCTGTGTAACATGGCGAAGCAAAGCAGGTTCGTCTGGTCCCCCAGCATTGGACGATCATCCCCTGCTGTTTCGTCGGTCGTGGTGTTGTTATGTCCAAACTGCTCTGGAATTGAGTTGTCATGATGAATGCTCATGACGCTTATTTGGGAATGTGGTGAGGCTGATCAGGGTTCCCCTCCAACTCCAACTACATCATGCTGCAGAACGTCACCTCCACGTGAGAATCACATGTGATGCTACCAAAACGCTGCGAGGGGGCCAGGCTCTACCAGCTATTAGATACTGTAACCCTTCAGTAACAAGAACCACAGTCAGCCACACTCGTTAGACTTAGTATGCAGGCCATGTTCATAGACCATATTACAGAGCTTAGGAAGAATTAAGATAATATTTGGTCAAGCTCTTAGCAAACCTAAGCCGTTATTTAATATAAAATTATCCTAAGAATCGAAAAAGAATTAACTCTAGTAGAGCCTTAAATCGCCCTAAATCAAGCATAAGTTTAGGCTTGCCAATCTACACCCTCGCACCTTCATCCCATGAAGCTCGCCCTGCCTGCTCCATCACGTGACGTGCCTTTATCGTGAGCTCCCTTCAGCGAGCGGTGCAAACGGCAATGAATCACTGCCAAACGCCTGCACCCTAAACGCATTGTTTATTTCATCTTCCCGCGCACAATCCTATTCTTCTCTCCTTCATTCTCTCACCTCTCATTTGCACTCATCCTTGCATCGCTGGACAGGTGGACGGCTGACATCCCGCCACTTCCTCACACATTCTTCCTCGCGGCTTTCTTCATTTCATCTCTACACACATCACCTTGACCAGGTCGGACCCGAAGAGTGGTATGTTGATCGTGGATGAGCTCGTGCGGGCCAACGACGCTAGCATGACTGGAACAGAATCACGGATTTCGGAGCTACCCTGGTACTCCCTCGACGACTCCCTCGAGAAGTATAAAGCTTACCCTCATCATAGCTTTTGCCTAGGCAGCAAGTAAAATGGCCATAATACTATACTCGTTATCATCACTAATGTCTTCCCTGTGTTAGGCAATTGCCATCATAATTATGGACTAAGAGCTTGGTGACTGCTCGGATGACTGAATCCGGGCTCTCAATCGTTAGGGCTCTTGGAGGCTCAGTGACCGACTGAGGTCGCTATACGATCCCCATTGACATCACCAGCAACTCGACCGCGTTCGGCCGGGTTCGGCCGGGTTCAAATGATCAAGCTTGCCCTAGAGACCGATCCATTTGATGTCGTGAATCTAAGCTTCCAAGTCTTTCCCCTCGTTACGAAGGGAGACCTGAGCGACCAAGAGCTCAACCGACCCTACAGACAGGTTGTTGTTGACATTTCCCGGGCTGTCGGACTGTCTCCCACGGAGTATCAGAAGTGTTTTGAAGTAGCAGTAAAGACTCTACACAAACACAACCTGTTTGAGACTGAGTCTTTTACAAAGTGGCCTGGATACCGATCCATCAAGCGCTTCGCAGACGAGGGCCAAGGAGGCTCATGGTAACCAGCCTCTTGATACTGTTGGCCCCCCGTATCTTGTCATGTCCGCGACAGCCATGATCAGCACCATCGCGGTAGTCTGTTTCAGAAAGCCACCTCTATGTTTGAGGAGTTCCCCATCCTCAATCGTTTGGCTCTGAAAGATCCAGCGACAGACTAGATGGCTAGAGGTTGCTATACGATTGTACGCAACCCTACCAGTTTGACAAGAAGATACGCGTTGACATCAACAACTTGACCGCGTCTGTGCCAGAACAAATGGATAATAGTACTTGGCTTATCCCGTTGCTAATGGTGAAACATTGCCCTTTCTTCGATGAGATTGACGAATTCTTCTCATCCTACAGTTCCGAGCCCGACGCTGACGGAGATTCCATGGAGTCGGAAGCTGACCACGACCTCAGCGAACCAGACCAAGACTCTGACACCACCCACACCGAGCCTGACAATGGTATCCCGCCTCTCGATGATGATGGTGATACTACAATGGGTGGTCAATTTGTCGTGGCAGACCTAGAGCCGGTACTCTGAAGAGGGCGGCTTGAGAGTGCTTGAAAACGCTACCTACGAGACAAGACAGTCGGTAGACTCAGTAAAACTTCGCGCACTAGTCGGGCTATAGGCCAAATCGATTATCACCGAGTGCGATGTGGTTACTGTGCTGAACACTGCTACCGAAGCACAGTTTCCGGTATCAAAAGCTCACCGACCATGACGTCTACGAGATGATCCGCGCTAAGCACGACGAAGCCTACCGCGAGTTGATGGATGCCGCTGTTGCCACAGTCGACATCGTCTGTGCTACGCCTGCGGCCTTCGCTGAGTTCGCCAATAACTCCTCCTGGGTTTCTGACCTCATTATTATCGACCAAGCTGTACGCCTATGCAAGAGCATGTCCGTCGCTATCATTGTTTAACTTTTCCTTCTGCAGGCAGAGAGGCCAGCTTTCACACCAAAGAACACAGCTTTTCCACAACAGCAGCATCTCAACAGAAACTATGCTACGTGCCCGTCATTGTTCAATCAAAAGGGCAGCGCCCCGTGCATTTTCATCGGTGACACAAAGCAGTCCCCCCCATTGCCGTCTCTAAGGATGAAAAGGATTTCAAGAATGTATTTGGTCCGCAACGGCAGATCAGTCTGTTTTATCGAATGGAAGACACTGGTCGCATGACCTTCACACTGCGCCGCAACCTGTTGAGAAGGGTTTATGTACCGGATTGAAGCCGCTGTACCTAACTATTGGTCCAGCACCTGTTTCTCGGTGCAGTGGTTACTTTCCAACACAACCACCGCGCCCGCATGCGAGTAGCTGAATGGGCTCGGGATATGTTTTACGGTGGGACGATGACTATTGTCCATCGCAACCATACCCTCGCGACAAGGCGCTTTGAAGAATGGACCCTGCAATTTTTCAATCGTCGATCGTCTACGATCATGATTCTGCCCCCCAACTCCGAGGAGACCCAGGTCGGCTACTCGTTTGCTAACATTACGAACATGCAGTATGTTTATCAGCTGGTTGTTCAGATGTACCGCAAGACAGGCCTGATTGTCGCGCGCGATGCTCAGGCCGGCGAGAACACAGACCCCAAGACTCGCCAGCGCCGCGCCTCTACTCTCATCTTGACACCATATGCTGTCCAGAAGAACGCGTACGATCTGATCCTTGAACAGATGAACGCAGCGAAGATCCCGAAGACCTTGTCGAAGTTCGCACCGCTGACGACTTCCCAAACACTGACGATTGAGTCATTCGAAGCGTCCTCACCACGATTTCGTTCGACCAATCTGGGAAGCGAGTCAAGAAGAAAAAGACTGCATACGAACACGGAACATTTAGGTTGCTTTTACAAGGCACTGGGTGATGCTCAGCAGGTAGAATTGGAACCGTCTTGCCTTACTGTGGCATTCACAACCCCCCATGCTTCCTTCAATGTTCATCGACGTCGGCTGCAAGCAGGACTTTGAAGGAGTACGAATTCCATGGACACACCATTCCCACCACTGGCGAGGGGTTGGAGGTGTCTAAACAGCAAGGAGCCGGGATGAGTCAGTCGAGAATTATGGGATTCTCATCAAGGGAGTCAGTCAGTGGTTAGGACAGGATTGGTATAAATCTGATCATAAATTAAAGTAGGCTTCTAGTCATCTTATGATTGTCTTATGATCTTCTTATCCTAATATTTCACTTCATATTATCATAAATATTAGCTCGTGATGGGCCTAATATCCTCTGAACCGTGTCCACCAACTCTGCGCGGATGCCCTGAATTGCTTATCTGCCTGCTCATGAATGTGTGAATTCCCTTGCCTTGGTCCCTCCCGAAACGACCTCGGCAGCCTAGCAAAAGCGGTTTCGGTAATCCACGTTCCGACACGGTCGTTCCAGTCATGATCAGCTTCATCCTCATGTTGACGAAGCTGCATGGCAGCTGCTTTAGCGGTTGCTGCACGCTGCATGGAAGGTAGCTGGTCCGGGTGATCACGGATGGCATCAGCTGAAGGAGCATTGGCCAGATCTCAATCGATCTGGCCAGCAACGTCCATGAAAGCCTGGAGCCTCTTTTCGTCGAGGTGTTCTAACAGGCACTTCACACGACTGTCATCATTTTTGCCCCCAGCGGCCCGGATCTCCTCATTGCAATGGTCTTCGGCCCTGCGAGCGCGTTGCTCAGCAAGATGAAAATTGTCGCACCATTACCAGAGTGATGCTGCCGATCTGTGCAGCCGTCGGGGCAACCGAGGGCATCTTGCGGTTGGCCGAAGGGGTGTCGACGAAGAACGTGCACTTATCACCGAGATGGCAGGATCCAGGGGTACAGCTGCCCAGGAGTGGCCATTAGCGGCGATACTGTACGTTTCAATATCGCTGTCCTTGGCCTGCCACTTGGGGAACACCGGAGAGGTTGGAAAGTAACCATTCTGCCAAAAGCATGGCGCCGCTTGGCGACTTTGGGGCTCAATCGCCCTTCTTTCCAACTGGACAGCGCGGGTATCGTGTATTTCTTGCTCTTCAGTTGCCCTAGCAATGAGCGAGGCAGTGCGAATATCGCTGTCCTTGGCCTACCATTTGGATCACACGTCTCTGATGAAGACAGCTGGCAGCGGAGTCTTGAGCAGCTCTGTAGCGCGGGCATCGTGCATCTCCTGCTCTTCGGCACTAGCAATGAGCGAGACAGTACGATGCTCACCATTGAGGAAGATGGTTGTTGCAGGATGGGATAGTCAAGACGCTCTTCAGTAGCTAGCGACCTAATATTGTTGAAGGTTAGGTCCTTGATCAAGAGGTGTGGCTGCCCAGAAGTGCTTACCTGCCATCCGCGGCGATACCGTGCGTTTCAACATCGCTATCCTTGGCCTGCCACTTAGGAAATACGTCTTTGATAAAGATGGGCTCAGCCGCCCTTCTTTTCAACCGGACGAGACGTGCAACGCAGGCATCGTGCATCTCCTGCTCTTCGGCTGCCCCAGCAATGCAATGAACGAGACAGTTCGATGCTCACCATTGATGAAGATGGTTGTTGCAGGGATAGGACGGTCAGGACGCTCTTCGGGAGTCAGCGACCCGAGATTGTCGAATGCCAAGTCCTTGTAAGTTGTCCTAACGCCAGTCAAGTAGCGCGTGTAGGGCTTGGCGACAATCGCCGGGTTCGACATGGCCTCCTGCCAGTGTCGACTGAAGGAATCTTCAGCGCGAAACCATACTCCGAGCGAGACCTGATCAGCAACCTCAATCGGTTGCTGACCTGTCAAGAGCCCGGATTCAGTCACCCGAGCTCCTGCCAGTCCCGATAAAAGGCCAGGGACATCACCTCGAAAACTCTGTCCCAATCAACCTCCACGCGCATGTGGCGGACGGTCTTGGTAATCAGAGGAATACGACCGAGGGACTGAAGATCAACACCTTTAAGATCCTTAGCATCGTCGTCAGGCATGTTGATGTTGTCATGCAGCTCCGATAGATCCATGGCACGGAACGCAATGAGAGTGTCCAAAGCAACTTCATCCTTGGATTTGGAATCGGTGACAATAGCCTGATTGATGACACAGGAGAATGGAATGATCACATCCAGGAAGCGGTCCAGGGATGCACCGTGTCGGGCAAGAAACTGAAAGCGGAGGGCAGGCTGAATGAACAGACCCGCAGCGAGAGCGAGACCTAATCAGCGACGTGCAGACTCTCATACGCCATCTTCGCGATCTGGCGAGTGGTTTTTGGGTGCTCGTACAGCAACCTCAATCGGTTGCTGAGCCGCCAAGAGCCCGGATTCAGTCATCCGAGCTCCTGTCAAGCTCCTAGGCTATATATATAATAGCATTTACCTAAGAAATAGAAGAGGTTAATGAGGATAATTTTTGTCGTATCATGATCAGTATACTTACTGTTTAGGAGAAAGTTATGATGAGGGTAGGCTTGACAGCTCAGTCAAGTCGTCCGACATGACTGACCGGCACTCATCCGTGCCGGCCAGAGATGGCTTTCTGAAGCAGACTACTGCGATTGCACTGATCAAGGCTGTCGCGGATCAGGCAGAAAGGGGAGAGCAGGGCTATCAAGAGGCTGGCTTCCGCGAGCGCTCCTGGTCGGTATCAAACAGGCGGTGTTTGTGCAGAGTAGAAAGCGTTGGCCCCAAACACTCCCCCTGCAGTGGGAGACAACCCAGCGACCTGTCTATAAGGCTGATTGAGCTCGCTCAAGTCCTGGCCGACAATGATGGGGAAGACATCGAGGGGTAGATTCTTGACATGGAAAGGAACGGCCTGCTTGGCCAGCTTGATGCTTGATTTGGCTGAGGAGAGTGGGATGTGCTTTTGGAGTCGCTGGCAGACATGAATTTCGAGGTGAGAGTGTAGAGAGAGCATAGAGGAAAGCGGGGGACACAACCGGGGCAATCTTTTTTTGATTGTGTGATGCTCTCGTGAGAAGAGATGATTCTTCTCGAGCCTTGGGGAAAGGTGAAAAGGGAGATTAGGCAGCCGAGCTGCAGAGCTTTTGTTTGTTGTGGCCCCAAACAGAAGGCGGTGGCGGCCAAATTTAGGAGACAAGCGCCTATGCCGTGGCTTCTCTCTTGCTTGTCTTGCGTTTGGGTATATTTACTATAGAAACCAAGACAGATGATGGAGAATAGACTGCATATTGAAAAGCTTTCTGCCGGTCACTATGAATATGGGCCTACTTTTCTCTGCAACCACCTCACCTCACTTCTCTCTCCCCATTCTTCGTCACACGAGCAGCTTTCTACACATAGTAGCCTTCTGTTCTCTGCCTCATCTCCTCTATCTCCTTCATTACCACTTCATTCAATCGTCGGTACTTTCATCCACAGGTTCCTATGACTGCCGCTAATATCCACCTTGTAGAAATCTTGCATCATGAATGCCGAGTGCTTGAATTGCCGCCAGCACGGCCACGAGGCTCGCAACTGCTCCGTTCCTTGCGGGAGACGGGGTAGTGTCTGCCGAGAAGAAGGACACTTCTACAAAGATTGCCCGAGGCGCACTTGCACAAAGTGTCATGAGTTGGGCCACAGCGCTTCCGAGTGTCAGGCCGATGAACCCGTGAGCATGATCAAGGCCAAATAACACTAGGAGTGCAAACCTAACTAACAAGGATGTCCAGGATTCCTCTGGCCTTCTCCCCGACGATAATGAATTGGGTAGCGCCGCTGATCGGGCCGAGTCTGGTGGGAACGCGAGTGCTGTTGAGACTGGAGAAGAGACTAACTCAAACGAATCCACTCCCCTAACCGGTGACGACTTTGAGACTCGACTTTTTTGGCTTATTGACAACTCCATGCAAATCACCCGGGCGATCGAAGACCTGTTGCAGGTCATCCAGATGCTCAAAGAAGGACGCTAGGATGCTGGCTCCCTGGTCCGGCCTGGATAGAATTAAAACTCTACCGAGGCTGCCCAAGAATGGACCGACGAAGTTCAGCACCAATCTATTCAGACTTGTGGGATCCAAACTAACGGTATTGTCGCCATTTGGGTGGAAATTATTAGGTATTTTCTGGCACCACTACGTCTCTAGATATCCAGGCAAGGGATCTGAGAAGGGGCAGGAAACTTGATGACCAATCAGGAAGAACCAAGACAATAAGAGTCAATATGAATTCTCATATGATGCTTTTTATCAATTTGAACCCAACATAGTATTGAACAATCAGGCCAGAATGTTTAGATAGACACAGTTGAGCAGCGACCATCCAAGTACCCAATTGGCGACTGAACAACAAAGATGTTGCATTTGTGGGTTATGAATGCCCTTTCCACCCAGTGGATCAATGATGAAATATGATGAGATCGATAAAACGAGCATTTCACCAGCAACCAGGTGCTTAATCCGGGACTATTGCTTCGAAAGAGGCATGGCGATTTGTGCCTAGTGAGGCGCAGCGCCGTTGTGCCTATTTGGTGATCAGCCACAGAGGCACAGCCGCCATGCATCGCCACTAATTGCATTCTACGTGTGGCAGCCAACCGACAAGCTGCCTCCAGGGCAGAAGCTGAAGGAGGGGGCATGTGTATGATGCTGGCAGAGCTTGTGACGTCGAAGGAATTTTGTTTTCTTTTTTTGACTGAATTTATTGAGTTTTGCAGAGTTGCAGTCAGGCTCAACTTGCAACCCTGTGAAACCGGTTCGTGCAGTAGCTGGGCGGCTGTTTAGTGGGTGGCGCTGTGATAGGTGCTGCAACCGCTGTATCGACAGCACAGTCTGAGCTTCTCAACTCCAACATCGCAATCGCAACTGCATCTCGACCTAAGTTAATCAATCTCCATGGCTCCCCCGATCGGCACACGGCACTTGTCCTATGGACTCGGACCTGCGCATGATCCAGTTACCGGGAACTTGTCTCACCCAGAGCCAAGGCCCATCGACTGCGGCGCCGGCGCCGGTGCCGGTGCCGGTGCAAGGCAAAGAAAGGCAGAGGCAGGCCTCCTGCGAGCCATGGGGCGCAGCAGCTCAACCTCGACCATGCGAGTCCCCATCCGGTACAGTCTGCCTACGGCCCAGTCCGCGAGCTGAGGGCATGATTGCATCCCTCTGATCTTCCCAGCCATGATAATTGGACCTTGTGTCCCCCCCTGCGAGGTGGCCGCTTTGGGGGCCGCATCGGCGAAAACCTTTAGTCTCCAGAGGGCCGCATTGTGTTGGCCGTCTTTTTCTACTCACTGCCTTCGATGCGCGACCTCTTGCAGACCCGGCTCCCGTTGTCAGTGAGGGAGCTACACGCAGCCTGCCTTATAACCTGTCTTGCCCGTTGCTGCATGATGATGGCCGCCTTGTGTGCTGCATCTACAGTTTTCTGACACCAGCGACAACAAAAGCTGCTGCCTTGCATCTCAGACATCGCGCCTATCCATCAATCAATCAATCAACTCGTTCAACCGCCCGAGCGCCCTCGTCACCATGAACAACGGCGGGGCATCGCCGGGCCTGAGGCCCCCTGTGTCGTCTGCCTCGCCCAGCGGATCAAACAATACCAATACAGGACGACCACCGCTATGGACGCCCTCATCGCAGCGCAAGGTCTCGCGCCTTTATCTCTACACGACGCTGCCTCTGGAAAAGATCATGGCTGTCGTCCATGCCAAGTCGCCTGAAGCTCCCGGGTGAGTGGCCTTGGTCTGTCTCATTCTCGTGCCTCATGCTCATGTATCTAGAATTGAATCTGCCAACAAGCGACTCAATGCGCTTCTCAACAAGCAGCCGCGATGGTTGCACCCGCGAAGTGAGGAGGACATGGGCCGGCGACTAGAAGAACTCGCGCTATCGCCAACACGAACCAATTCGAGCTGGAACTCGATCAATTCTCCCACTCACGCCGGCCCAGCTACGGTGCCCTCTCTCAACCCCAACCCCACGCCGCATCTCATGAGACACAATGCGATCAGCCCCTCACTTGAGGTGCCTCCCTTTAACCAATATCCTCCTCCACAACCACCCATGACAAATAGATCCGCCGCCCCTAGACAAGCGAGACCAGCGAACCAGCAGCCAGACAACGGAGGCGCATTTAAGGAATTCTTACGCCGGACGACCTTCATGTCCGCATCAACAGACCACACCACCGGATCTCTGCATCGCCTGCTCAACGAATACTCGGACTCATACGTTAAAAGTGTCAAGAGACTTGTCAAACGATACACAGCACCCATTCATCACCGAGCTGAGAGTCTCTCTCCAATCTCCGACGAAGAACCCTCTGAAACGGCATGGTTCAACGATCCCGACTCCCCGCTTGCTTTGGCCCATGGGCCCCAAAACCTGCCCGGCGATTTTCTCAGTCTCGATGAGCTGCTACAATACCAAGGACCATGCCTCGATGGGACCGAGCAGCATATGAAAGGGTTATGCTTGTGCCGCCCCATGCACCAGATCAGCGGTACGGCGTGGGTGACGGCGAGCGGCTTATCCATGAACGCACAAGACTTATTGCAATCGAGTTACAACGGTATAATCGTGGACCAGCGCGACCTCTTCGGCAACACGATACTTCATCTGATGGCGGCGCGAAGAATGACAGACTGTCTTTTTCAAACCCTCCTCTACAATCCAGCCCCCCATATCCTCAACGCGCGGAATATGGCCGGTCAGACGTTTCTGCACGTCCTTCACCCCGACTGGTTCATGAATGAACAACTTTTACACCAGCTTCTGAGCAATCTATCTCAGAGGAGCTTTGACTTTGGCGCCTGCGATCACTACGGACGTTGCTTTTCTCATATCCTCCTAGCTAGGGATGCCTCGGCCGACCTGCGAAACTGGTTCCTTAACATCTGCAATGCAACAAACTGCGTGAAACGTGACGCTTTCAACGTGACGCCTGCGTTTGCTACCCAACCTGCCCCCTCATTCGGTATCAACAGGGCATACACGCAGGCCATGGACCTTGACCCTCCGGTGCCTGCGCCTCAGCAAGGCATCAGAGAGCCGGAACACATTGCCGGCCCGGCGCGCGAGGCACGACTACTCGAATTTGTCAGAGCCTCGGAGCTTGATCCGAGGTTAGAAGACTCTGAGGGCCGCAATGGACTGCACTGCCTCGCCGCAGCGACATTGAGCAATTCCAGCATCTTGCAGAAGTATGGTCTAGATGATGAAGGGAAGCCTACCAATCGGAAACATAGAAAGGATAAGCCGACCAAGGACCTTGACTCCTCTACGAACAGATACGAGTTAAGATTCAACCTCCTACAAGGCTTAATCGCAGCGGGTGTGGATCCAAACCACTACGACAGCCGCGGCAACACTCCTCTCATGGCGTTTGCTGCTCAGCTGCCTGAGGATGATGACTACAAGACGGGCCCGAAGATCCTACACACCCTCATCCAAGCCGGCGCAGAAGTCAACGCGCGCAACCGAGCCAGCGAGACAGCCCTTCACGTGGCAGTCCGCTGCGGTCGCAAGCTCGCAGTAAGGCAGCTCGTGGAGGACTTCGCTGTCGTGCATGCCAGGGACGCCGCGGGCCGGAGCGTCCTTGACGTGGCAGACGTCAAGATGAGGAGTGTGGGTACCCAGGATGCCGAGAAATATGCCCACCTCGAGGCTTGTCGGGCGTGGCTGAGCGGGCAGAAGGGCAAGGCAGTCCAGGACCCTACTGTGATACAAGAGTGGGGGCTTGTAGTGCAGCAGTGATGTGTAAGATGATTGTATGTCTATCTATAGTTACGAATATCTGGTCAAGGGAGGTTTACTTGTATTGGCGTTGGGTATAGAGGTGGTTACTCGGGTGTTCGGGGCAAAAAGATACCTATCTATATAGACTTGACAACTTCTTTCACTCCACACTCTTCGTTGTTCCATTTGCATTTCAGTGTTTATTCCAATGTCGTCCCATCATATGACGCCGCAACCCGGTAGAGTCAATCGAGCCTGAAGACTCGAGCTGCTCTAGTACCTATAATACCAGCTTGCCATGCGGATTGCTTGACTGGGGGCGTAACCGGTTTTCCACAGTTGCAGAAAATTATAAGCCACCTCTTCACAGTCATGACTGGGTCAATAACCAAAAATTCAAGTAAATATGAAAGAATGGCATTTTCTATAAACGTGCTCAAAATCTGTAAAACTCATTTCCATATCACACGGTCGCGCTCTCAGTACATGTCAACCTAGTAGCTGAACTTTTGCCCCACAAGCTCCTCGCTCAGCTTCCACAGCTTGTCGGCCTCGATGGGATCCCTGGCCCAAGACTTGACGGTGTCGGTGTAAGGGTCGGAGACGCGAGATTCCAGAAGGTAAGCGCCATTGCTCGCTGTTGATTGTCAGTGCATGTTCGTAGGTTGAGTGGAGATTTCAGTCTCACCCTTGATGTTGGGGTCAAAGGCGCCAAAAGCGTGGGTAGCGGCGCCAACTTCAGCGGGGACGGCCTTGAAGAATTCCCAACCCTCAATGTGGCCGCGGTCGCGATGGGCTTGGACTAGTATCTGGTCAGCGAAAGCTTTCTTGGTAGTCAATGTAGAGAATTACCGAAGTCTCCCAGATCCTTGTCCATGGAGGTAAAGTCGAGGTGGTTACCCAGACCAGTGGTCATGATCAGACCAGGGTGCACGCTAAAAGACTGCAGACCCCGAGTTGCGAGCTTCTGAGCCAGGGAGACGGAGAAGAGCATGTTGGCCGACTTGACCTGTCCATAGGCGCGCCACCTGTCGTAGGTCTCACCCTTCTGCTGCGAGTTAGCTACTGTGTTCTCAATCTGAATGGTATCAAATCATGACTTACGCTGAAGTGGGGGTCGTAGGGGCGGACAGGGCCAAGGCTGTGACCATTGCTAGACACGTTGATGACACGAGGAGCCGGAGAGGCGAGGATCTTGTCCATGATGAGGTTGGTCAGGAGGAAGTGTCCAATATGACCGGCCGCAAACTGCAACTCGAAGCCATCGGCAGTTGCAGAATAGGGAATGGCCATGATACCGGCATTGTTGACCACAACGTCGATGTTGGACACGTCCTCCCAGCTGTTAACTTCCTCGGCAGCCTTGCGGACCGAGTCCAAAGAGCTGAGATCTACAACAAGCTTGCGTGTCTTGACCCCGGGGTGAGCTGAAGCGATGGTTTGGGAGAGCTCCTCAAGCTTGGAGGCATTGCGACCGGCGAGGATGAGAAGCTTGGGGGATCCGGCGGCGGTGGCCTCGACAAAGGTTGCGCCGAGACTCTTGGGGGTGACACCAGTAGTGAGGATGGTCTTTCCCTTGATGATTTCGGAGTAGTCCTTGACAAGCTCGTCAATGGGGGTGGAAGCAGTGTAAGGAGCCATTGTGATGATGGGTGTAGTAGGTGATTGAGGATTGGTGATTGTAAAGTAGCTGGTTTGTGTTGTTCAGAGATGAGATTGTTTGTTGATGATATTTTGGCTCCAGAGGGAAAGACTGTGGAAGCTTTATACAAAAATCCATCTCGTTAAAGTCCGAAAATCAATATTCGCTCTTGACGCATGCCGCCTGTCGCTGACGCCAGCCAGAATAGTGTGGTTTTGGTGTAAGTCGGCTGGCTGGCGTCAGCACGACCTTGTTTTTGTGGGGCGTTCTTGGGGTGATGGTATCAGCATCTGCAACTTAACGCCGAAATGAAGCATCATGACCAATCTACCCGGGATTTCAATTCGCCCGATTTTCCAGGACTTTTGTCCGTATGTAGGATAAATGGTACTTTGTTAATCTCCACAAATGAAACAACCGTTGAGCTGTGCACTTGTCAAGTTTGGGATTTTCGGAGTTTGTGTAGGAAGCCGGGGATGCGGGGCCGATCCATCGGCGCTGTACCTCCGCCTTTCAAGCAATACTCAGGGTAGTATCCGAGCAGGTTTGGGAAACTCAAAGCATCATACCAATGAGCAACAATCTACCTATGCATACCATCGCTTCATCGAAGGTATCGTATCGCGTAGCCGAAACAATACGTTGTCGCGCAAGGAGCCGCCCTTTGAGGACCTTCAGCCATCAACGCACTCATTCGTCTTGCAACCGGCAAACTCGATTCATCGACCACCCATCGTCGTCAGCGGGTTTTGTGTGTCGTAAATAACTTAAGTTATGGAATATCATGCTTTGCGACAGTTTCTATTTGGCAAGGTTTATTGACTAAACCCCCGTATTGCATCAAGTCTACAAACATCAAGCACAGCGAGTATGTACTCACTAGCATCTCCGCGCCCTGTATAGCCCTGAATATGATTGATAAAACCCCCTAATGCATCAAATAATATGCAACGCTTGGAAAAAAGAAAACGCAAATGCCGCCTGCAAAAGAGATTGCCAAATCAGGAAGTTTGTGGTGTTGCTATTGGCGCGGGTGTTTAGTCGATGGAGCCCACAGTGGATGCTGGGATGGGTCGACCAAACTCAAACCGACGTCATAGGCTGGGGTTGTTTGAGGATAGGAAAAAAGAAAATGGGTATATTTGCACAGCCAGAGACGAGCCCAATGTGTCGAGATCAGCTCGTCGCTGAGGTCAAGGGTATATATGCTGGCTTAGTCATGGTTGAGTCCAAGTGCATCGAAGTTGACGATGCCCAATCAACCAACACTGATGCCAATCCAAACTCGAAGGCAGAGTTGTATGAGGACGCATCAGTGTAGATAATTGGCGTTGGGCCCTTTGGGCAAAGGTTGGGTACATAAGAAGTTGCTTGTACTCGTGTTAGCTGGTAACTCTCGTTGGGAAATGCATCTCATTACTCACCATCCAGTCTTGTGGTACATGCCGGAATAGATTAAAAAGACATCGTCTTTGAGTGGAGTTGACAAAGACTTATGAAGAGCTGAGTGGGGTTCTTCAGGATGGATAGTCGCTAAGCTTGGGGAGGCCTGAGCCCAGCTTAGGCGAGGTCACCTAAACTCAAGACTTGAGTTGCGCATCAATGGCGCCCAAAATCTCTTGCATGCGGCGCCTACTCTCTTGTCGAGATTCTCGCTCCCCGGTCTGCGGTCTAAGCCCTAGAGGTTCTCGGAGCCGGTATTCGGGGTGGCTCGGGGGTACTCGGTCTCTCCTCGCAAGGTAGCGATTGATGCTGTAATGTCGGTCCTCTGGGACCGAAGTCGAGATTTGATGGCTGCTTGCATTGGGATTGCGTGCATCGCCAGAATCGTGGTTGTTGGAGTGTGCGCTGTTTCAGTGTTAGTGATTAACTCGTTTGCGCAGACTTGGACGGTGTATGTAAGAGGCCTCACTCACTCTGTAAGATTCAGGTAGCACACAGCGCCTGTGGAGGAGATATTGGAGGCCATGGTTTCAAGAACTTTGCTGCAAAACTCGTTGGGAAAAGACAGGCTCTCATTAAGTTCTCTCGAATATATATATAGGTCAATGAGGGGATCTCGCAATCGTGTCGAAGAGTCCACATGCGAGGAGGCCGCATATGCGAGGGAAACGAGGTAATTGCCCGATTAGGAGAGACCTCACGACTGGACCCCTAAAACGTTCAAGGCTCCAGGGGGTCACCCGCCGAGTCTGCTGCTAGTGCGTACAGCAACAAAGTCTCACCTAAGATTGAGAGAATGGTGGGGTATAATGGAACAAATTTATTGATGGCTAGGAACTTGAATCAACATGTGTTAAACGGGCGGATAGAGCCTTCTTTTTAAACAGCTAAGCGAAACACGGCTGCTGAGAGCCATGGCGAGAGTGCCCAAGATTCGGCGCTCCATCCCTCCACAGAAGCGTATCCCCAACAGCCGTTGGGGATCCAGATGGACGGTCTAGACCCTCGAGTCCGCTCCTTTCCCTTGCCGATCGCTCAGCCTCGTGTGGATGTGATGTGGTGGTACAACCGAGGGGGAACCATGACGTAGGAGCTGGGGGAGCTGAGTGTGGTGGAGGGGCACTGGTGACGCGCTTGCACGGCTGATTTGGCTCAGCTTTTTCAGCAATTGGAGCCACAAGGGCGAGTTGGGTTGAGGCTGAATCCGAGCCTTCTCTCGTTTGAAGACTTTTCGGCTGTACGAAGTATCTGCTGTAGACGAGGTACTCAACACTTTACTTGTTCTACTACGCGGTCGAGGAATTCAGAGCGATGATGTCACAAAGTGCAACGGGAATATTGGCAACACAACAATAGGGCCAAACCATAACGTCCAGAACCTCTCGGCCGACTGATCCCCAGGCTACAATCTCTCAAGGATCGTCGTCGGGCTCCAGTTTAGCAAAAGTCTAGACCATGGGATTTTCCCTAAATTCCGATACCGGCCGCCGGATCTTGGTGCACCAGGCCTCCGAGTGCCCCTTGACCTGCCACCACAGGGTCCCCTCCATCTCGACCGTACCCCTGCCAATCTGCACTTTGGCAGAGTCTAGACTCCGGCGGGCCGGGCCCAATGACGTCTATCCCGCAATAAATCATGAGATGAGCCGACGCGGGCTTGAAAAAAGGGACTCGTTGGCGCCAGAAAAGCCCAATCATGGGGAAATCTGATCAAATGTCGAGTTTGCCTTGTGCCATGTTCCATTTGCCCATGACCGCATTGTTGCGTGCAGGTTTAATGGAGTGTACGCAAACTAGGGATTCACCACGCGACAAACTCCGTACTTGCACATTCAGTATCAAGTCCGAGATTGGCAAAACGGAGCGCCCATCGATTACTTATCCGAGTATCTCGTTCGCTCGACTACAGAATAATGCTATGCGTTGTCGCTGTCTTGCGTAAGACGGTTCCGTATGTTGCATATCGGTTTCGCATCTTTGGCGGCACGTGTTTTTGATTCACCGTAAATCGTATCTCGCTTCTGGCCGCTTTCTTCGTGTGGCTAGCAAACACGCGGCCCGTAGGACAGCAATCCATCTTTACGTTAAAAGCAAGTCAGAATATACGAGTGTTTAGGAAGATTAAGGACCAATAGTAGGTAAAGCTCTATATATTATTATGAAAACAATTTAACAAGCCTTATCCTAAACTTAGCTTCATTTTTACTAATACAAGGGGAACTTGGCAATACACGACGATGCTGATTCGTTTCCTTGTTGCTATGCTTTTGTCTTCCAGGGACTTGTCAGCCGTAGGTGATGACCTGTCCGATGATGGAAGAGTGCTGCAAGGCTGCCTTAAAGCCCAGGGCGTGAAAAATGTCACAGAGGCGATGATGCTGATTTGATCTATCAGAAAAGAATGTAATTTCTCTTTGACTCAATTCAGTCCCATGACCACGATGCGCTTCTTAGTTTGTTTCCATTGATGGTGGTCAACCTTGTTGGGGTGAAGCCATTCACGCCGCAAAAAGGCAGCAGCACGCCACATTCACCAACTTTGTCGGATTCTTAGGCAAAGAAACATTAGATTACCCAACAAAGCAGCTTGACAGGCAGGTGCAAGGATGCTCCCTGAAAACTCCCGGCATCAGTTTTCACCAAACCTCTATTTACTAGCCACCGTGAAACCCAAACAGTCAGCCCAGCCCATGCCGATAGCGGCTGTGGTGGCGCTGAGCTGCCTGTTTGGCGGGAGAACCTAAAGGGTCACCGCCTGCAGCGCTCCTTCCCTAGGCTCGCTGCCCGCCTGCCACCTGGAAGCTTCCCCACCGTGCAGGAGGCTCTACTTCTCCAACCTCATTCCCTCTTTTTAACCTCCAACACAGTCGATACTCTGTATCTTCACTCTCCTTCTTTCGCCAGTCCTCGGGCTTTTGACTGCGTCTCTTGAGCTGCACCTTGGCGTTGAGCACCCTCTCGACCCTCCCCCTCATTCATGATCCCGACATATCGATAAGCTCATGACCCACGTCACGTCATGGCTTCTCCCGACCGCATTATCGACGCCCGACTCGGCACCACACTTCAAGATCTCTTTTCCCTCCCCGATGCCCACCCTCTTTTGGAAGAAAAATTAGAGCCTCCCATAAAGTTCGACATTCCCCCTGACTGCCGCGTCTTCTCTCCCTTTGCTCGCCTTCCGCCCGAGATCCGCTACCAGATATGGGAAAACACTCTGGCTACCCCCGGCATGCACTTTCTCAAGATTGATACCGATTACCAGCCAACTTCTGGAGCTGGGAGGTGGTGGACCAAAGAATGGACTTCCATTCACGCTCACTCTGAAGACGACGAGGAGGATGCTGACCCCATCACCCTCGAAGTCAAGCGAGAATCACGCCCGAACCTAAAGCAATACGGCACACTAAAGCCGCTCTATCCTACCCGGCAAGCCGACATCTCCTACTACACCAACCTGCACCAGCAGCTTGCCAAGCTGTCCGTCACCTGCAATGAAGCCGCTTCTATTGCAAAGAGTCTTACCTGTCGATCTACGACATTCCGGTTGGACAACGGCCGCATCATTAGTCTGGACTGCTCTTCCGACGTCATCTACCTGGAATACGTCCCACCTGCCATTTTCGAAGATGGATTCCGCTTCTTCAGAGCCCTTGAATGTTCAGGCCTCGATCAGATCCGGAGGGTTGCAGTTCGATACTGCCACAAGTGGTACGAGCAGCACTCGCCGAGGCGATGCCCGAACTGTGGTCAGATCCACCAAACTCCCGATAGAGTCAAGTATCCGAACCATCTTTACCGATTTATGGCACAATACCTCCCCAACCTGGAGCACTTTTATTTCGTTGACTACTTCATCCTGCGAAAGCCATCCGACGCTTCGTCCCCACCTGTCGATGACGGCAGAGGCTTTGGGACACGACAGAAAGGTACAGGATAGAGGCTTGACAGGGTGGCTATAAGATGACTGACATGGAGTAGCGAAACCGCAACTGAGCAAGTTTCAGGGCGGAAACCGGACATACTACGAAGTCGACGACCAAGACTGGAATGTGCAATCCAAAGTATTTCAGATGAAGTCCTGGCTGGAGGACAACTTTACCAAATACGCCAAGTCCAGCAAGTTGAGCAAGCATCGAAGCCCCGAGAAGGTCAAATTTGGCGTCTTGGCTTGCGAATGGACTGTCGGACCACCGGCGGAGGCAAAGAAAGTGCCCGCGACACCAGAAAAGAAGGGAAGGAACAAGAGGACGCATTGCGAGGAGCATACTTCATGGAGGAACCGGCGTTCGCCAGTCCAGAAAAGCCCAGCTAGCATCCCCGGGGAGGTACCCACGGACGTGACGGGCAGGATTCCGTTTATTTTTGGCGCACCTACGGGAAACAGATTTGATTTCACTTTTTCGATTCCCCTATGACGACCTGAGATTCGTCGAGTTTGTCTTTTGCGAGGAGTTGAGGCTAGCAATGGAGTTGAACGATGGAAATGTACTTTCTCACGACGACACGACTCAAGCTGCGAATTGGCAGCGACACTATTCGACGGATTGGAACTTGCATTCAACTGTGCCTAGAATGCCTTAGAGTATAGGTATCATAATTAGAAAGACTTTTGAAGTCTAATAATAGCTGAAAACCGGAACAGGACTCCCTAAAACGTTCATTGACCAGAAAAGCTCATTTTGCATCCTAAGCGTCCTATGGCCAACTCCCATTCCAGCTTAGTATTTCGCACATAATACAGAGCTATGCATCAATTCCCATCATTGAGAATTCTATAAGCATCTCCTTGGTGACTCTGTTAATCTCTAACAATTTGGCCGGCCGCGTCGTCCACATGCCCTCCATGGCTCCTAGCTCAACGTTGACCATGTCACGATATCTCTGACTTGTCAACAGCCCAGTCCAAGCGCTCCGCCCCGACCAGGGGCTGGGTAAACCCAGAACAAGATTGATCTGGCTGAGGATATGACGGACCAACTCTGAGAAGAGTACGAACTGGGGCGATGCTTCGATGAGGGGCACATCGGCAAAGTGCATCATGGGTGCGGGGCCAGGGAGGTCCTGGGCGGTATCATTGAAAGCCTCGTATATGGATTTCACGACCAGCTCGATGTGTTTGATGAGCTGGACGTAGCAGGATATGATGAGGAACATGGTGGGCGAGTCGAAAACTGGAGGAGGCGGTGCTTGAATTCCACCGGGAGGTGTTCCAGCGGAAGAAGGCGATGCTGCTCCAGACAGACACGGGTCTAGTATCAATGCCATGGCGTTGGATTGTGAAGACCGCCCCTGGCTTGATACTGTTCGCGTGCCGAGCTGTCGATGCAGTGCCTTGATGACAATGAGAAACTCTTGTGCAGACTTTATAGCTACCTGGACGTTCTCATAGCCGGAGATCATCTCGCTGGTGTCGCAAATAAAGTCTTTGAAAGTAGCCTGGGCCACAATGCGTGAGACGTGTTCCCACCCCTTGTGTATCTCCTCGTGTAGCCGAGAGAGAGTCTGGAAATGAGTATGGCTTGGCACAATGATCTGTTGCTCTATCTCGGGAGGATCCAGCTCCCGAACGGCAGGCCAGTTCTCCATAGGAAAAGGCAAGCTCTCTGGGCTGTAAGAGCAAAAGGTGTCCAGGTTCCAGTTGAGACCGGGGACCGGGTCGTCTAGCAGCCCTTGGAGGAACTGCATATCATCCACAGAATTGCCCGGACTCATTGGGCCCTCGGAGGGTTTACGCAAAACGAGGTCCTTCTTTGGAGGTCTTCCCACGCGTCGCTGCAGCCCGGGTTGACATGTCAGGTTGAGACGGGTGCAGCGTGCGCAAGACGCTGATGCGCCGACGGGACGCGAGCAGCGGAGCTTCTGTCGCCGACATCGCTCACAGGCGGAGCGTACCTGGTTGGGATGAGGAGAAGAGTGCATGTCTCTGCGAAGCGATAGGGGAATATCGCATGTATTTGTGGCGTAGATGAAGGTGAGGTGAAGAAGACGAATTGCTGGTCATGGTGAGATGAGCATCGCGTGGTGGGGCCGGTGGCGTCTTGGTCCGTTCGGAGGGTTTTGTGGGGCTGGTTCGGAGGCTTCTCTTGCGGTAGACTGGCCGGGCCGGGGCGACTTTGAGGCCGGTCAGCCGGGGCATCAGGTTGGTCTAGAGCAACAGGTGTCGCACCTGGAGTTTTCTGATTTGACAATTATCCGAGTGCGAGAAGGTCGCGTTTCTTGTCATGTTGGAGCTACACGGTTGAGGAGCACCCTTTGTGACAGACTGTCAATTGTACCCGTGTGGCCTCCTAAGGCCTAGGCGCCGATAGTTACCGCTACTGCTTCAATGTTTGTGTCAGGCGTTGCAAAGCGAAGATCTGGTGGTACGTCGCCAGTTTCATGCTGTCGGAGTTTCGAGCAGTTTTGAGGAGTGTAGGAAGACATACGTAGTTAGACGAAAGCTAATGCGAGGTGGGAGATCAGGGAGCACAGATCAGTCCGACCTTGAGTCAATGGGCCCCTGTTCACTCAGTATGAACCCTGTAGCTATGAATGAAGCCTTTTCTAGTGTCTTCACATTTTTATACAGTTTCGGGTTTCATCGTCTGAGGGAGAAGATTGAACTACACCCAACAACTCGCCTCACCACCCATTTTGCGAGCCCTTCCTAGTGCACTATTGAACGCTGCCGTTTCAACCAATAAGAAGGCGCAGTGGCAGAGTGGTCTAATGCGATAGACTAGAAATCTATTCTCTTCGGAGGCGTCTGTTCGAATCAGGCCTGCGTCGTTGGTTTTCTTTTTGAGTTGTTTCACTTCATATACCCCTTTCTTTTTGTTGAAAGGTCCCTAGCTTATGTCATTATTTGAGCGCCACACAGCGAAACTTAGCGAGGTTGTTCGGTTGTGGTGTGTGACACTGCACAATAGGTTGCTTGACCATAGTTAATGCCAAGTTGTTCCTGGCCAGAGTTTACGGTAAACGAAAAACTGGCATGAATTATGCTGCCAAGACCTGCCAAGTAGCGAATGCGAGTCCGGGGCGGAGGGTTTCTCGTAGCTGAGAGAAAGCATACGAAGCAGGGGTTGTTCAACGCAGGAATGCCTCCGACACTCGCAATTTATACTTGATAGCATCCGTTTTAGAAACTTCCGATTGAATCCTTCAAAGAGAAATAATCAGAACCGGCTCAACCATGGCTCCGAGTGGGCAAATAGACGGAACAATTCGAAGTTCGGCCCAACTGACTTGTCCATTCCCGGCGACAGTAGCCCTCGGGCATCCAACATGTCTTTGACAGAGCCAAGAATCTTGCTACGGAGGTCCATGGAGCTTTCTCGGGAATTCCCCTCAGTAAGCACTCTAAATGTCGAATCAGGCAGGCATGGCTCGTCAGATCTTCTCTAAAACCTCCAAATCCTCCGATCGTCAGCGTCCCGCAGCCTGGCCAGCAATGACCATGTCTGGAAAGTTTCCGAAGCTATCTCCCTTAAAAACTGCGCTCAACGCCACTTTCCTCCAAGGATGAGGATTGTAAGCTTTATCAGTTGATTCTAAAATAAACCATAACGAACATGTCCCCCACAGAGCCCAAGGACGATGCTGCACTCTCCGTGTCGGGGCTATCAGAGCATCGGATGAGCTCCTCGCTTACTTCAGTCGATCCTTCAGCTCAAGTTGAAGTCAACGAAAAAGATTCAGAGGCACAGAATGCGTCTGCAGAATCGTCGGACAAGAACCTAGCCTTCAACAGAGATTACCGCTTCTGGATGATCATGCTCACTCTGGTCATTTCTACTCTCCTCGCATCTCTCGAGTCGACCGTCGTCATCACTTCTCTGCCTACCATTGTCGATGAGCTCAACCTCGGAAGCAGCTACATCTGGGTCACCAATGTCTTCTTTCTAACAAGGCAAGTTTTCCCCCATGATCTTGCCTCTCCCTCTAACTCGTCTATAGTGCCAGCGTGCAGCCCCTGTTTGGTCAACTCTGCAACCTCTGGGGTCGCAAAAGGGTCATGATTTTCATCTTTGCGGCGTATACACTAGGAAGTGGTATTGCCGGTGGAGCCAATGGAGGCGCGATGCTCATCACCGGTCGTGCTATTCAGGGCGTCGGTAGTGGTGGAGTAACCATGGCTGCGGATGTCATCATCTCAGACTTGGTTCCCCTGCGGTACAGGGGCAACTACATTGCTATTCTTCTTCTCGTGGCCACTGTTGGGTTCGCTGCTGGGCCCTTTATTGGAGGTGTTATTGTCGAACAGACGACGTGGAGATGGGCAAGTACACTGATGAGTTCTAGCGGTCGCTCAAGCTAACCTCTCATATCAGGTATTCTACCTCAACTTGCCTATTGGAGGTCTTGCTATGATTGTCACATACTTCTTCCTCAACCTCAATTGGAATCGTGAGGAGTCGACAATGGCCAAGCTCCGTCGAATCGACTACATCGGCAACGCCATCCTCATCGCGGCCAGCATTTCGGTCCTGATAGCTCTTACATGGGCAGGCCCTGTGTATCCTTGGTCGGATGTACGTGTGTTGGCCCCTTTGATTGTTGGCATGCTCGGCCTGGTTGCGTTTGTGGTATATGAAGGTTCAGGCATTCCTTCAGAACCCGTTATGCCCATCCGGCTGTTTCCCAACCGCACGTCTCGCCTCGTCTACGCAAACACATTTCTCAACTCGCTTCTGATCTTCTGGTGCTACTTCTTCCTGCCCCTGTATTTCCAGGGAGTCATGATCTCAACTCCTTCGAGGTCAGGGGTACAGATGCTACCGGTAGCCCTTATCGCCATCCCCGGTGCTGCAATCTCTGCCGTCATGCTTTCAAGATGGGGCAAATACAAGCTGCTTCATGTCTCTGGCTTCTTTCTCATCAGCCTCGGAGGAGGTCTCCTTGCCCTTCTCAAGGAAGACAGCCCAGACGCAGCCTGGGTCCTCATCCAGTTTCTCCCCGCCATCGGCTCTGGTTTCCTGCTCAACACGCTGCTCCCAGCCTTCCAAGCCTCAGCAGATGAGATCGACCAAGCTGCTGCAACAGGCACGTGGTCTTTCATCCGCTCTTTCGGCATAGTATGGGGTGTCGCAATTGCGGGGACGGTCTTCAATTCGTATACGAAACAGTACGCGCATATGATTGATAACCCGGTTGCGCGGGAGATGCTCAGCTCAGGAGACTCGTACGCCAGCGCAACTCGAGCTTTTGTCTTGCAATTTGAGGAGCCAGTCCAGGAACAGATCCGCCATGTCTTTATGCTGGCGCTGCGAAAGGTCTACACAATCTCTGTAGCGTTTGGTGGAACGGCGTTTCTGCTTGCCATTTTTGAGAAGGACATTACGCTGCGAAAAGACTTGGATACACAGTATGGGTTAGAAGAAAAAGCGACTGGCGAGAAGAGTCAGGTGTAAAGGGATGGTCGACTTTTACCCAAACTTCTCTCCACTTCCTAATAACCCTCCTCAAACTACTACACCACTTGTATAATATGTGAAGTATTTACTTCAAACTCATACCAGTACTACTTTAGCGTAATATAGACACCCAAGATGTGGCTAGGTTACGACAAGGGGTGCCCGCTAGTCAAATTAATAGATGTTGCATTGTTTCTTAGGACAATGTATGAAACCTTTCAACCGTCAAGTCTATTTTATATCTGCCGAGCGTCTACAGGTACCCCCGGGTTGCTTCCCAAAAAGCTTTTGGATCCTCGCACATGGGCAAATGGCCTGCTTGGGGAACGATATTCAGCTGTGCCCCCTTATCGCCGAGTAAACCCTTAAATCCTTCCATCGCCTTGACCAAGGCGCCTTTTGCGTCTCCCTCGCCCACAACCAGTAGCCCGGGTACCTTGCAGTCGCCCATCTTTGGCTTCAGGTCGTAGTCCCAGAGTGCAGTACAGCTGTACTTGAAACCTTCTACACTGTTGGCGGCCACGATATCCGTCATCCATTTAACCGTATCGGCCTTCTCCATGGTGGCAGGGTGGAACCATCGCGAGACGGTTTGTCCGGCGAGCTTCTTGATGCCGTTGCCGTTATCTTCTTCGGCAATCGCTGTCCGATCCTTCCACGCCTGTGTGTTTGCAGCGCTTGAGGTGACGTTGAAGTCGCAGGCGATGAATTTTCCAAGGCGTTCAGGATACTTGATGGCAAAGTTGAGTGTGGTAGCCCCACCCATGGAGACTCCAATAAGGGTGTCAAGTTTGGTGATGCGCAGAGCATCAAGCACCGTGGCAAGGTCGTCGGCCAGGTTATCAAGTGTAGCGGCAACCGGGGGCTGGGGCACAGCATGTCGACCACGGGTATCATACCGCAGAATTCGAAGATCGGGACGTTCACGCTTCAGAATTTCCACAAAGGGATCCCACATTTTCAGAGACGTCAATAGTGAGTTGCTGAACGCAACTGTTGGCGCGCGGGGATCTGGGTTGCCTTCCAGGCGATAGGGAATTGTGAGAGAGTCAGAGGCCGTGACATATGAGTCAATGGCAGCGTTTGGGCCTGGTGTTGTCGATTGCTTGGAGTCAGGAGACGTAAAAGCAGCCGTGGATGGGAGTTTTGAAAGCGATGATAGCTCACGAGGGGCTGGGCCAAAGACGTAGAAGAGAGAATAAGTCCGTCGGCCCTTGGATGCGACATACTTGTCAAAGACCTCGGTTCGCCAAGGAGTGTCCATTGACGCTTTGTGTTCCTTTCCACCCTGGCCGTTCTCTTTAGCGTAGTCGTGCAACGCCCAGTAAGTCGTCTTTGCCTCCGGATCGAGGTAGGATGTCTTGAAGATGCGAGAGCGCAACCAGCCTGGGACCTTGGCCAACATCTCGATATGTTCCTCAATTACCCACTTTTGGTATTGTTCCCCGGCTCCTTCAACGTCTTTCAGTTGAATATCAACGGCCGTGGTCTGAATGCCCTCCGCCTCTTGATCGGACAGCTTCTCAAACGGAATGAATTGTGAGGACTCCTTTGTGTGGACAAGATCGAAGAAGTATCGCTTCACATCCACCTGGCCAATTGTCTCAGCCTCTCTGGGGGATCGGTTCGCGCGCAACGTCAGGTAGGTTTCGGATTCGAGATGTGACATTGACGTCACGTCGTAGGAGGCGAGGAATGTGGGCTCCAGGCCGTCAGTGGCCTTGTATCGGAGACCGTTGGAGAAGATCTGAGGGAGGCGCAAGCGGGTCGGACCGTGCTCGTTGTTGTACCACTCGTGAAATTGATCCAGAGACAGCCCAGGCTTGGGCTGCATCGTCACGTAGAGGTTTCCGGGAGTGGACATGATGGCGGGGTATGACGGAGAGGAGTCTGTGCCGAGAGGAACGGGAAGAGGCAGGATTCGGAGGACAATGACTCAATGAAGGATGTCCCTTCTATTATACGGCGCCCTCAGCGCATCCGGAAGAGAGATTTACATGACAACGAGTGGAGCCGCAGCCGGCAGCGACGCGATTCGGCTTCGGCAAATGGATTCGGGAGGTGGAAGCTGCGGGAGTGTAAACGTTTACCCCGCAGCTCACCGAAACTCACCTGGCTTCACCGAAGGCTGCCGGGGTTGAGACCCTTGTGTTCACCGTTACACCGAGCAGGAGCTCCGATTCGGGCCCAGCGGGATGGAAAGTGCAGGTGCGGGCATTCACTTGCCAGTGCCAGCTACCTAGGTAGGCCAATGCTTCACTGTTCACTGCTCAGCGGACTCGCACCGAGCCGTGCAAAATCTTTGGACCTTCTCGCATCTTCACACTCTCTTTCCTCCTCCCCATCGCCAGAGTTACGCGCCTCTCACGCGATCCGTCCATCCTGCGCCAGCCTGACGCCTCATGGCCGGCCTCCCGCATGAAGCCTTGCCGTCGCCCAATCTTCGTTCTCTTTCATAACCACAGTCTGCAGCCTTCCATCACAGCCGGTTTCGAAAAGAGGAGTCGCTGCCTGTCGCCGAGCGTTTCGTTTACCGAGCAAGCACCACCATCAAGCTGATTGCCATGGTAAGCCAGCCAACACACACAAATAGAGGATCTGGCTCTCCATTTTATTTTCTTCTGTCTAACTTTGTCTAGATATCCGAATCCCGACTAGCAATCTAAGAATATCGTCTTTCTTTTTGGCCGACCTGTGCAGGCTGGGGTCGTGCTGACCAGAGCCACCAACCACTGCAGGCCTCGACACCTTGACCCTTCCAGCTCATCAAGATGGAGGTCTTCTGCAGAAATGTCCCCCAGGACTTGTCGGACGAAAGCCTCAAAGCAGAGCTTCAGCCATTGATGCAGGCTCTGGGCATCTCAGACTGGGCCTGCGACAAACCTAAACGCAAAGCCCAAGCATGGATCAAGTTCCTCCGTGCTTCAGACGGCCAGGCCTTCCTTAAGAGGCATGGAAAGTTCAGTCCAGCGACAGACAATCAGAAAGAAAATATCGCCCCAGGCAATCTTCTGAAGCCACGGATCAAGCCTCGAGACATAGCTCGTCTCCATATTTTCAAGACTGCTGTCTACGTGGAAAAGAGTACTCGAACTCTTGACAAGCATACCATCGCCCACCTGAAGCATAACCACGACCAGAAATTACGAGCACCTGCTAGAGATCCGGAAGCCCCGAGCCTCTCTTTTTGGGTCCAAGCCATCAGCTGCGGCGGCAACACATTTCTCGGTTCCGACAAAACCCTTACATACGTCGAGCACAACAATTTGCGTATTCCTAGATCCGTCAAGGCCAAGTTCACGCCTCAGTGGCTGACTGTATGGTCTGACCATGGGAACCGCATGGATTTCCACAACGAAACCATTCAGGACCTTATTGCCGGACGCAACGATAACGCGTTCACTCTGGTCTTGACAGAGCCCCCTCGCATGTATCGCTCTGTTGCTGGGCTCGAAAACAGAAATGCCAAGTGGGAGCGGGTTCAAGAATTGGCAGAGTGGGATTTAATTCGAGCTTATGTGTCGACATGCCTGGTTTACCGCGTTCAAGTGTCTGATGAGGGAGAGTTCGATACTATTCTGCGATCTATCAAGTCTCGAGACATACTCGCCATCACTAACCACGATCTTCCATCCGTTCTGTGGAGTTTTGTGGGGGCAGAGAACAACCACTACCTCGGACGCCAGCAACTCATGGCTAGGGCTAAGCGCGTCTTGTCATCAGGGAACGTGCCGTTCGCCATCTTGTTCCAAGTTCAGGCGCTTGTCTGGAATAACTACATCAACCCGTACCGCGGCATACAGCTTTTGGACCTCTTGGAGCATGTCGCGCTCGATGCCAAGGCCAAAAAGGTCGCCATACCCGTTACTACCGATGCAATGAAGGTATTGTTCCAGAGGATTCCTTATCCTTGCCCGGGTACAGCTCCGGAAGAGCTGGATGTTATAAGTATCATGGCAGATGTCATGGATGCTGAATACGAGTATCGGGAGGAGAATCCCCAGAGAGACCGAATCTATGGATCCAAGATACCAGATCATCAGGTCTGGGTCTTCAAAGCCTCAATCACCCCCACACGTGTGATCCTCAGTGGCCCTGATGCCGAGAGCAGAAACCGAGTGCTGCGGATGTATCCAGTCAACAACGACTCGTTCTTACGTGTCACCTTCTGCGATGAAAATGGCCAAGACTTGAGTTTCAACCCACGAGTCGACAATGAGTCCATATTCACTCGGTACCGACGTGCGATGGATGAGGGTATTGAAATTGCTGGAAGAAAGTATCTTTTCCTTGGATTCTCTCACTCATCCCTCCGCTCCCATTCTGCATGGTTCTCAGCACCGTTTTCCAATCGAGACTTCCAGCAGCAGACGACCGATGTCATTCTGGGAGCTCTTGGCGACTTTCAGGACATTCGGGTCCCCGCCAAGTGTGCAGCACGTATTGGACAGGCGTTCTCAGAAACCCCCTACGCAGTTCCCCTCTTCGAAAACAGCATTAATACTCGCCACATCGAAGACGTCAAATCAGCCGATGGTTCCCGCGTGTTCAGCGACGGCGTAGGAACGATCTCTTTGGGCGCTTTGGAAGACATTTGGACTTACTTGCCCATGCGTTCCGCCGCGCCTACATGTCTCCAAATCCGTTGGGGTGGCTACAAGGGGATGCTCTCACTGGACACCAGACTTAAGGGCAAGGTGTTCTGTGTGCGCAAGGAGTCGATGATGAAGTTCCCAAGCCAGGACCTGACGGAGCTTGGGATCTGTGACACGTCCTCCAAGCCCCTCCGACTCGTTCTCAATCGCCAGATGATCAAAATATTGGAAGACATGGGCACGAAGGACGGATGGTTCTTCGACATGCAGCAAAGAGCACTGAATCTGTTGCGTAACGTCACTGCCAACGCAACCAACACCAGCTTCTTTCTGGAGCACCAGGCTGTGGGAGTCAACATGGGTCTGCCCAAGTTAGTGAAGCAGCTCGACAGGATGGGGATCGATTACCGCCGCGACAAGTTCCTCAAGTCGGCTGTTGAGCATGTTGTGCTGCGAGAACTTCGACTGTTGAAGCACAAGGCGCGGATTCCTGTTGCCAAAGGAGTGACCCTATTCGGCGTCATGGATGAGACCGGCTTTCTGGAGCAAGGGCAAGTCTATGTCACGTACGACAAGACGTATGGTGTCAGCAATGGCCGGCGCATTAACGCTACGCTGGAAGATGGACAGATTATTGTCACTCGCTCACCTGCTCTTCATCCGGGAGACATCCAAGTCGTCCACATGGTTACACCCCCGAAAGGTCATGCTCTCAGAAATCTCCAGAATTGTATCGTTTTCAGCCAAAAGGGTGATCGCGATCTGCCAAGTCAGTTGAGCGGAGGCGACCTGGATGGTGACTTGTACAACGTCATTTGGGATCCCCAGGCAATGCCTAAGCGGCAGTTCACAGCCGCAGACTATCCGCGAGTTAGTCCCGAGCCCCTCGACCGTGCTGTGACTTCCCACGACATTGCCGACTTCTTTATCAACTTCATGAGAACCGACATCTTAGGGATGATTGCGACGCGACATGTGATGCTGGCCGATTACAGAGAAATCGGAACACTTGATCCGGATTGCCTTGCATTGGCGAACATGCACTCGACGGCTGTTGATTTCTCCAAGACTGGTATTCCAGTGGACGTGAAGAAACTTCCAAAGCCGCCGTTCTACCGGCCTGACTTGTAAGTTCACTTCTGAAGATGCCGTTCTCTTAGATCGCTAACATGTTCTACTAGTCTTGCGACAGCCCCTCCTCTGAAGGTCTATGACCTTGACCAAATTGATCACATCGCAGATCCCGAGGAATACGTCGATGCAGAGGACTCGATGGGCCAAACTAAATACAAATACTACAAGTCAGAAAAGATTCTCGGTCATTTGTACCGAAACGTCGATGAGAAGAAGATTTGGAACGAAGACATCCATCGCAGCATCGACATGGAGGGCCCATCAGTCTGGGATCAGTTGCTGACCACTGTGGAGACTGAAATTGTCAAGTATAAGCTTGATATCGATTGGACACGCAAATCTGACGAGGCTTGGAAGATTCGCAGTCTGTAAGTTGGTGAGAGAGCCCTCGTATCGTCCAACATGCTAACCCCTTCAGGTACGAGGCGACCATTGTGGACAAAATGTGGCATTTCTCAGAGAATCCGCGTTCGTGTTTGACAGAAATCGAAGTTTTTTGCGGTTTCATCTTGAACAAGAGGGGCAGTCAAACGCGACGTCAGCGCGACTCATCCATCAAGCTCAAGGAAGAGATTGATCGCATCATGACGTGGATTGTTAAGCTGATCAGAGATCGGGGTCAGGGTAACGATGCGGAAACACTCAGCACAATGACTGAAACCTCATCTGCTCCGAACCGATGGAGAGAAGACGTTGTTGAACTGTGCTGGGCATGTGTAGCTGTGGCGTGCATCACGAAGGAAAGCGCACCCATCGTGTATCATGGTACGGGAGAGCTGAAGAGTTTCCGCGTGGTCGCGGCGTGTTGTCTTTTGAAGGAGCTGAACAACTTGGCTAGGAAGATGGATGCCAGCTCTGGGGGAGGATTCATTGGTGTAGGACGTGGACGGCGAGGTGGCCGGACCATGAAACTTGCGATGCGATGATTGATGAAGACCTATGGACATGTTGGGGAGATTGTGGCCTTCTGGCTAGTTGCATGGTGGATGTATGGGACGGCTTCTTTCATGTATCAAGAATGGTAAAACTGAAGAAATGATGATGAGATTATGAAGAAGACTAGAGTAAAAACACAATGACCGTACAGTTACGGACTCGAACTACGAGGGTCAGTGAAGAATTAAGGCAATGATTTAATATCGTAGTTATGAAATGATCAATAGCTCATCACTTTACTCTTGCTTGGCTTTAATTTTTCCCTGAATATTGTCTAATTATCCTCAGAGAATCCTCATCTATGTGGATAAGCCACCAGCCGAGTGTTTTTCAGTTACGTGACGGTCTAGTAGCCGTACTGTGCCGCCGAAAGAGCATCAAAATGAAGACGAACCAATCAAACCGATTATTTAACATTTTTATATTCTTTATTTCTAACATAACATATGGTATGAAGCGCTTGAATTCAACTTACCCTATAATTGGGCGATGACGCGAGTCAGCAAAGTTAAACAAAATAACACTTCCCTCCTACATATC
>JAADYS010000161.1:0-17339 GCA_012931995.1 Fusarium albosuccineum | reverse complement strand
TAATAAAAAATCTAGAAAAAATATTTTAAAGAATAGTATAGCTAATATTATTTAATATATTTAATCTATAATTTTAAAAAAATCCCTTAGCTTAGAAATCTAGTTTACACAGTGTAAATAGGTTTTTTTAATTTTAGCTTTATACTATATTTATAAAAGTCCTAAAAAATTAATATAGCTTATTTAAGAGCTTATAAAGATAGAAATACTTTTTCTAGATTTTTAAAGCTAAAAAAAGGATTTTTTTAAGAATTTTAAAAAACCGGGTTTAAGGTGGAAATAATACTGACTCACTCGCTTGTCTGACTCACTCGCTTATCAACCACGTTATACAAAACTCCCAGATCTTCAAACCCAAACCAAGGTCCAAGTAGTTCCCAGCCCGTCCATGTGCATCCCCTCAGCGAAATAATCAAGTCTGCCAGCAAGTCAGTAAAGTCACGAGCATGAGAATGCAAAAGATTGGAGAGTGCGCAATCATCTTCATTGATCACCAAAGCCAGGCTGTATGCAAGCCTACTTATCTCTATCTGCTCATATGACTGACTCCATCTCTTCCTCTCAGAGAAAGATGAAGCTCCGAATCCAAGCGAGTGTGGTATCCCCAACGCCGTAAGATGTAGATATGAAAAGGCCACAATAAATAAGAGCCGTCAACGATCCCTTCCCATATCATGCATGCATGCCACCTGTATATCTGCGCTCCATGTAGCGTACAGTGAGCAGCCCTAGATGCAAAAACTGTTCGATAATCCGACTAAAGCCGAAAACCTGCTGATAGTGTATGTTGAATGTATCCAAACACGCGACCAGGTCTTTATACCGTGATGCAGTCCTTTATCCAGATGCCGGGAGCGAAACTCAAAAAAAGCAATCGAGCAACAAAATGATAAAAGCAAATGCCCAACGCAACCCTTCACGCCTTATATCATCCCACATCCACGGGTGCCATTGTGCAACCCGGGTAATTTCGTATTTCGTTAAGACACATCTCGTTTCGTAAGTGTATGAAACCAGGAAAGAATAAGAAAAGAATCAAATGTCCAGGACTGGTGGATAATAAAAGCCAATATGGTGGAATACACGCGTTCAAACGCCGTGAAATGTAGTTGAATGACAAGATATGGCGACATGGCAAATCTGATCTTCAGGCGACGCCAGCGGGGTACGCAAGCTCCTCTCGGTAGGATGGGTACTGGCTGTATTGCACGTCGTCGAAGTCGTAGGCCTTTGAGGTCTTGTACTTGGAGTACTTTGCGTAGCCGCCGTTAGAGTAGGTGGCGTCACGAGAAGGCATCGTGGGCCGAGCCTCAACAACGCGGACGCCGGGTGCGTGAGATGGGTAATACGCAAAGCTGCTGGATTCCATCTGATGTTCGGCGGAGCGCGAGTACGAGTTCTGAAGTGTGGTGCGGCCACCATCAACGCGATACTGCATGATGTGTTCGCCACGGGGTTCGGGAGACCGATGCTTCTTACTGCTGCGGTGCTTGCGTTCTCGGCGTTGTCGCTCGTAGGAATCCTCCTCAGAGTCGCTCTCGGCGATCTGAGGGTGCAGCTTGGAGCGACTTCGACCTCGGGGATCTGACGGGTCGGGGTACCCACTGTACGTTTGTGACCTGGAGAGATTTGGCATCTGTCGGCTATATCCCTCGTTGGGCATGGTGGGGGTCCGTGGAAGATCGCGTCGAGGAGGAGATCCAGACAGGACGCCAGCGCTGGTGGCTGCCTTTTGCGCATGCGGGCGAGTGGAGGGAGAAGCGTCGGCGACAATCGGGTCCTCAAGAACCTCTTTCGAGGGCTTCTTGTAGGTACCCTTCTCGCCTGACGATCCACGGCGGGGTTTTGCTGATGACCGACGCGCATCCTCATCCGGAGCAGCAAATGGTGATGAAACAGGAGGGGGAGTAGGGGCCGCGGGCGGTTGCTGCATATGAGGTTGCATATGATGGCGCTTTTGTCGAGAAGCTTGAATGTAGTTCAAGGCCTCCTGCGACTTGTCGATGTAGGATGAATGCTCTGTAGGCATCGAGGGCATGGGTGGGGGTGGAATCGAACTTGTCGTAGGAAGCACCTCCTCCCGATGGGTCGAGCGATCACGCCTCTCCTCATGCTTTTTACTCGACTTCTTCTTCTCGGACTTGGGCACGGCGTCCTCACTGTCGTAAGACTCGATGTATGGCTTCGCGTGCCGCTTCTTGTCCTCAGATTCCCGCTTGCGATCCTTGTCACGCTCCTTCTCTTTCTGCTTCTTCTCAGCGCGTCGGGCCTCCTTGGCTTCCTTCTCGGCACGGCGGACAGCTTCGTCGGCCTTCTTCCTGCGCTCACGCTCGCGCTCACGCTCACGTTCCTTCTCCTTCTCCCTTTCTCGGATTTCACGATCACGCTCACGCAGTTCACGTTCACGTTCCCGCTCCCTCTCTTCACGCTTTGAGGGCTTGCCTTGATACGATTGCTCCCTTCTCACGGTGCGCTCACCAAAGAAATCAGGAGCTGGGGGGTTCTCCTCATAAGACCGGGAGTAAGAATAAACCTTGGCGCTGCTGGGCGTTGTCGTCTTGTATGCACGGTCGTTGGTGTGAATTTCGTACGAAAACGTCGGCTTGCCGGTAGACGTGGGCTTGCCGGAGGAGCGACTTGATGATGTAGCCGCAGCCTTGGCCCTCAACTGTTCGCGAAGTTCGGAGAGTCGGACCTGGTCATCGTAGCGTGATCGTTCCTTTTCGTTGCTCAGAAGTTCGTAGGCTTGCTGAACCTTTTGGAATTCGTCCTGTTTCTGGGCCTTCAGTTCTGGGTCCTGGACCTTGTCGGGATGGCATTTGAGGACGAGCTTTCGGTGAGCAGATCGGATCTCGGGGAGTTGTGCATCCTTGGAGACGCCCAGGGCCTTGTAGGGATCGGGGGGAAGAGCAGACATGATTGTTCAAGGTGTCGAATCTGGAGTCGGCAACCGAAGTTTTGCTTGGTGCCGGGTATTTAGCTGGAGTGTTGAATCGTGAGGCTGTCTATTGCATCGATCCGAAGGTCGTCGGAAGGGCGAGGCTCAGGAGGATGCTTGGTGAGGCTGTCTCCTCAAGGGGTAGGCAGGGCTGGGTGGCTGTTTGTAAGTTGGGTTGGGTATGACCGGTGTTGTTTGGACCAGCGAAAGCGGTAGGCGGTCGTAGGTGGTCTGGGCTTTTGGGGGGGCGGTGTCTCTGTGTCTCGTCGCCAGAGCAGGGTGGGTGGGTGCTCTGTATTGCAGGGTACCGTAGAACCAGGCAGAAACTCGGCTTGCAAGTGCTGGATCAAACGAGAGACCGGGGTAGGCGAGAGGAAAAGAGGAAGTTTACGTGATGCAGCCGGCTGCTGAACACGAGGGAAAGTATCTTGGGATTTGGTGGTGTTGTTTGACTGTTCACGTCCACAGGGAACAGCAGAACAATGCAGGAAAAGGGACGTTCGAGAAGGCGGCCCTTGGGGTATTGAAGAACAACGAGCCAGATGAGGTCACGGGCAGAAGGTGGAAGGGTCAGGCCTGGGTGATTCGTCGATGCCGGGGGCGCCAGAGGGCGACGAGGGACGAGGGACTAGAGTCGACGATCAGACGCCAGGAGGGGGTCCACGGCTGGGAGTGGGTGACAGGGTCGCCTTTGGGGGTGGTCGAGACGGTCCACTTGTCCTCTGGTGGTGCTCCGAGGTCTAGAGCAGTTCTCAATGGTCGCAGTTGGTCCTCGGGGTGGTCCCCCTGGAGGGGTGCTGTAAGCGGTACTGGCTGTAGCCGTAGGTACTTGGCAAGTGGTCCCTCTCAATGGAGATGGCCTGGTCTCGCAGTGGTGGAGCCGTCGATAGTGGGCTCGCGAGGCCTTGAGTCCAGTCGACTGGTCCGCGAGATGGGCCTGACGGTCGACGCCTGATTCGTCGGGCAGGCTTGGCCGCTTGGTTCACTGAGTAAAGACCAGCTGGAAGCTGCCGGCGAAGAGGGAAAAGAGACGAGTGGTTTGACTCGTAAGGGTGTGAGAAGGACGTGGGTGGTTGGTTTTGATGGTGTTGAAGCTGTAGGTACAGAAGTACCTGGGTACTTTATCGGATCCAACCCAGGATGCCCCAGAGCTGTGACTCCAAGTTGGGCCGTTGTTGCCTGAGGCCTTAACCAGTTAAAGTACTCGCAGTGGAGGAAAGTTGGACAGTCGGTGACTCTTCGTTCCTGCCAACCAGCAAACGGAGCTCCACGGATTCCAAAACGATGGGGATAGGTACTCGATCGGAAGGCGCAACGAGGCAGCCAGGTACAGTGGCAATTTGCGGGAGATGCCCCTTGAAAATCAGGCTCCCGCTTTTAATCTTTTTTCACCTGTTGGTGGCTGTTTCGACGCTCTTTGAGGAAACACGAGTCGCCCCCGTCCCTTTTTGAGTTGGCTTCCCGTCGGCGGCGGCGGCGATAGCGACGCGAGCGATGATGAGCTGACTAGAAGCTTGGAGTGAACTGACTACTGACTGCGCCGGAGCGAGGTGCTTGGTAAGGGGTCGGGATGCTAGCCTGCAGCGAATAGCGGCGGCGGGGATGGAGAAATGCGCTCGACAAAGCCGTCAATGGAAGTAAATCGAATGCCCTGAAGCAGCACTTACAGCCAGGCCAGGTTAGTGAGCAAGCAAGCAGGATTACTGGCGCTGGAATGCCCCCGAAGGGTCCGCGGCTGCAGACCTGCGCCAAAGGCCGCGAATGCCTCCCTGTCAGTGGTCAATGGCGGATTGACCACTGAAACGGTTAAAAAGGTGCAGAAGCAGTGTGCTCCGAGACCACTGCCCAGCCACTTAGGCCTGCGTATTCACAGGCCCTTCGGGGAGTGCGTTGTGGCGTGGCAGCGCGGTCAAGGTACGCGGTCATTACGAGGCAAGCCGCGTGGAGTACAAGGGCTTGGTGGTGAGGCAGCCGGCTTGCAAGGTACCTGATCCCTTAAGTCAGGTACTATGCCAAGTGAGTCAAGTACTTCGCGGTCCGAGGAGCGAAATCGCTGCTGAGACGTGCTGACTCTGCTGAGAAAGCGGCGCCCTCGGGCAGCGCAAGATGATGGGCGCGGGAGTCACTATGAGCCGAACCCGAAAAAACGAGTCGCGACGGGGGCGGAGTTGAAAGACTTCGGAGCCGGGTGGAATTAACTTCCAGAAGACTCATAGAATGTTGAATAATCCGTCCGAAAGGCAATGCACAAGGAGGGATTTATCGGAGTTGAAAGCATAGTCATGTAGGCGACTCCGTGGTGGTGTGTCTGGTACCTGATGTTTTGCGGCGTCCAACACCATCGGCAGAGGTACCTCTTTATCCGGTGGCTGGTGAGCTGGTGGTGGCGAGCTTGGCTTTTGACTCGTTCGGTTTCACCAACCCAGCCCAGAAAACGTTTACAGACGAACTCGGGCTATCAGTTCGGGGTATTCCGTGGGGCGGCCTGCTGATGAGTAAGAATGACCCCAAACTGGTCAGGATGAGCATCATCAACGGCGGACTAAGGGTCTAAGTGGAGAGAAACGTGGTTGAGGAGATCACGGAGGGAGAGCAGGAACTGGGAGATCAATTGTCTGTCCGTACGATTTTCTACATCAGTCGATGCAAGCAGCACATACTGAGAATCGGGTCAACTAGAGGCCGCAGGAAAAGCAGACCAGTTCCTTGGGGTCCAACAGGTGTTGCCCTGCCGGCCCGAGACGGCCGCATGACTTGAGAGCTCCAACAGTCGGGGTCCGATGGTTTAAGCTTTCGCACAGAAAGCTGCTCCTGTAAGCCCGATCGGCAGTGCTTCTGGTGGTGGTCCGCGGGAACGAGGAGCGGAAGCGGGAGGGAGGGAGCGGGACGAGACCCAGAGGCGGTGTGAGGCTGATGATCACTGGGACGCCTTGGGCGCACTACCTCTGACAGCGAGGTATAGCAGGCATAGCGGACAGCTGAAGACCCTTGGGGCGGTGCCGGATGGTGAAGCACCGGTTTCTATTTCAGAAGCGACAGCAAGGCTGTAGCAGCAAGCTACCTATACCTAGTAATTAGGGGCAAGCCGGGCGTTGAGGCCAGACAAGCGAGGTGAAGCGATGTCGAGGTTGACTGGAAGCGAAACTACCTAGGGGGGTGCAGTTGTCCTGAAAGTGCACAACATGAGCTCCGACACATCACATTTTCAGTGCTCGATAGAAGTGCAAATGGGTGCCTTCCGGTTGGCGACTCTGCGCGTTGATTGGAGTATTACCGCCTGTTTGCTGACCGGCTTGGATCTGGTCTCGAGGCGTTGGGCTGAATTGGTCTTGTTACCGATGAGGCCATCCTGACAGCAGAGATGGATGGGATATCGATGGCTCCCTACAGTCCTACACTAGCATTGAAATCAATAGAATCAGAAGAGTACATCTGGATGTACATTTGACATGCCAAACGCCAGGTTGCGAGTCCAGATCGTCGATCAATCATAGTCGCTCAAGTTCCGAAGATCAGCAACTTTGGTGTCAAAGCTCCGGGTAGCTGGTGGTCGAGCTCGACGGACTAAGGCAGGCCAAGCTTGAAAGCTGTGTCCTGGTGATGTTCCAAAAGGCGACCAATGCAACCAATTAATGCCAATTGCCTGCCATCACTATAGCGACGAGTACCCTCTCTCTTGTTAGCTTCATCGCATTGTCCGTTCTGCCAGGTTGCTTGCTGAAGCGATGCAGCTAGTAGCAGACGATAGCTCAAGCAAGGTACGGAGAGCTCCAGTGCTCCACGACAGGCAAGCTCTCTTGCAAATATCGATCTATCAATGGGACTAGCCAAGCAGACGACCAGGTGTAGCAGCAAGAGCCCTGGCAATTAGCCCCTAGGTCCCCTTGTGAGGAGCCATAGTGGGCGTCCGAGTTGCCGGCCATGGCCGCCATGGCATCACGAGGCATGCATTTCCCGAGTTGCACCACGTCTACAATCTCTCGCTTCACCCCCTGCGGCCCGCTCGAGGTGGATACAGTATCTGGTTGCCATGGCTTTCAGAAGAACAGGCTCGGGATCATGACAGTAAACAGAGAATACGGCTCCTAGTTTGAGGACTATGAGAAGGCGGAGCAGAATGTCGGTCATCTACAGAGGTCAGAGGATGCCTCCACCTCGTAGTTCGGCAGTCAGAAAACCCCCACGAGGGAAAAGCGTGGGAGTGAACCATGGCCAGCCCTCTGTGGGGTGATAGCTTTCATGAGAAAGAGTGTCATGATACCAATGCTACGCCAGACACACGACCACCCATCACTCCAGAGGGGATGTCCCTGCCCGACTCCGACTCCTCATCCGATGGAGATGGACCTGCAGGTGTTGGACGAACGAATTCGCTCACAGCTCTCAGCCCAGAGCGGACAGGGACCAATGGCCACGCGCGACGGGACTTGCTGGAATGGGAAGAGGCATCAGAGAGGGTGGTGAGGGGCAGGCTGCTCCTGTGCATGACACCATCCAATTCTCGAGTCCTACGTTTCTCCCCAGAGCACGTCGACTGGCTGCTGCAGAGCCCATCACATTCGTTCACACAATAAGCGCCTGTGTGACGGGAGGCGATGGCAGACAGAGATACCACACATCACAGCTGCTCTGCCGGCTGCTGACGATAGAAAAGTCAGATGCTCCCCCCGATCAGTTGTAAGCAGCGGGTTCTTGTGACAGCGGAAGGGTGGTCATCGGTGTCATTGGCGTCATGGCCAACGCCGTTGGGCTGAAGGGATGGGTCTACAGAGGGCCGCACCAGAGTCTGAGGCAGAGACTTTTGTGGCCCATGATTGGCTGATAATGGCTCCGCTCTCGTCGGGAGAAAGCGGGGCCGCCAACGGCCTCTTATTTGACAATAGCCCACCAACGTCTTCCCCAACATGCTCCAATCAAGGCACGCTCCTGCGTCTCTGCTCCTTCATCCTCCTTCGCCAGCTGAGCACTTTTCAGGAGACCGCATATTCAGCCTGGTAAGCCCGTGAGACCTGGGACCGGATGCGCTGTACCACGGCCAGCCAGCCCATGTCGCCGAGATCCACGGCTGGGCCAGATTGCAGCCGGCAGCTGAGGGAAGATCCTGGGGAAAACGGCCACCGCCAGACTGAGCGAAGCCGAAAGAAGATCATCGACGCCCGAGCCATGACTTAGCCAGGGGGGCCGCCTACGCAGTCCTCCCAGTAAGGACACTGGCGGTGGACCTCTGAGACGAAACAGGAGCAGAGCCGACTCCGATAGGAATAGCAACACCGACTATCTGCACACAGGCGAATCGCACGCGGGAGAGATCGATACAGACCCCTCCTCACGAGGTCTCCTAGCCGTCTACAGTCAAGGCCGGCGAGAGCCAGGGCCTGATCGCAGCGTGGCTTAAGAATCACAGGCCGGTCCTGCTGGGTTGATCCCAGCTGCCCCAGAGCACGGCAGAAAGCGCCTGTTGCGAGATAGTCTCGAGCTCTCCCACAGCTGAAGTGACTTACAGAGCGCGGCAGCACCAGACTGCAAGATTCTAGAAGCGTTCCGCCGGTAAGACACACTCCAAGCACGAGAGACACAGTCAGAGCTGCGAGGACGACGATCAAGACTGTCCTGCTCGGCACAAGTTGCAGAATCTCATAGCCGCTCGCAGCGTGATGACATCCAACACGCACCACCATCATACGGTTGTGGGCAAGCACCGCGAGGATCAAAGAGGGTGACCCGGGATGAATCCACACAGGACTGCCCTCCTGCTGGCGCTGTGCTCTCCGTCGTTGGAGCGGGTTTTTTAGGTGCAGCTGGCGATGGAGGGCGACACACCACGTGGGCGCTCTATACCAGACGCCAGACTTGGCAGAAGCTGGATCCGGCTCCTACTGCTTCTGGCCGTTGGCCGTGATGTCTGCGATGATGAGTTTTTTTTCCAAGTTATCCGGTTCTTCCATGGTGTGACGGTTGACGACAGCAGCCCAAGCCGTGGCATCCACCATGTGAGCCTGAATGGGGAGTTATCAAGCTGCCGGCGAGCCCAGAAACTTGGTATTCGGGTCCTGCTGACTGGAGACAGACTGCATCCGTCTCGCACCGAAGCGCGTCCGCATCGCTTCTACAGCTGGGCGATCGATACCTTAGATCATCCCGCGATTGGCGATGTCATCCGTCAACGCTCCCACGCGTTGATTACCTTTTGTGCCAGGGAACATCCCGCGTCAACCCGCGTTCCGTCCCGCCAAATGCCTCACAATCCTCTCCGCGCATGGCCTCTCTCACCGGCGACCCCGTCGATCAATGCCCTTGTACCTGTTCCTAGGGAAAAATACCCGTGTGCCATGTCTAGATTTTCTTTTCTTTTTTGGCGGTGGCGGGCGCCAAACGCGGGGTGATGGCCCGGGCGTTTTGCATCGCGACGACGGACGAGGCTCGTGTAATCCAGTTACGAGCTCCGACAAGTCGTACGTAGGTGCTTCTCAAGAGAGTTGTTCCCCGGCGACCTGGCGAATCAGCCATGCTTCGCCGCTCCCAAGACAGAAGACGCGTGGGACAGGAGACTCAGCCACGCTATCATTGGAGCATCTCTAGGGCTGAGGGCATCGCGACGGCTTCCCCTAAGGAGCACTCCCCCCATGTGGCGGTGAGCAAGAATGGTATCGCATTGGGCCTGTATCCCCACCAAGCTTGTCGTCCCCGCAGGTTAATTGATTCTCTCATTCATGCCCCCGTCGATTTCATTGTTTGTTTAGATGCTTTCTACTCTGTAACTGCGACGACGGTAGGAGAATTGAAGCAAGGGGTAGTAGCAAGTCCTCTGCTTGAGGCACGTGGAAGGCCATCATGGCTCCTCGTTTCACATCATGGGGAGGCCTTTTGATTACACTTGGCGTATCAATGGGAGGGGGTGATAACACAACGTCGGGAGTTGGGGACCAAGAGACATTGACTTGGAGTTCGGAAATGACGGGAGAGCGCCACGGTATCATTTCGAGCAGTAAAGATTGTCTACAATGCGACCTGATTGAGACCATGTTCCACATGTTCTTGATGCCCTAGGAGCTGCACGCCACGCTCTAGGGTAACTCAATTCCAATACTTTCAGGTACATGGGCAGAACATCATCGTCGTAACAGATCTTGGTCCCAGATTCGAGACCTTGAAATTGGTGCTCTCGGGCATATGTGTGGCTCATTTTACTGGAACCACGTCGCTACGATCAGTCATAAACGATAGCTTTCACCGGAGGTGTGGTAGCCGTTGCGTGTGTTCGCCAACGACGTGGAATGAGGTGAGGTGAGGTGCTTTGCTGGCATCACGGAACAAGCATAACCTAAACGAGAATCCTGCAGAAGACACGGAACGACGTAGCAAACATATCAAAGACCTCCCACATCCTGCAAAGTTTCTTTAGAAGCCCCCGCGAGAATCGTCATTGAGGCGCCCGACCTCTCTGTTTCCCGACGTGTTGTTCCATCGTTGGGCATCAACCCATCTTCAGGCGGAATGGTCTAGGGTAGCCGGCAGCGAATCAGGGGTCGTCAGCCTCCTCCCATACGGGGAGATCCAGATCGACGACGATCGGCTTGTTGAACTGCTTCCCGCCCACATGCGGATACCGGCTCTTCATGATTGCCGCGTTCACTACGCACGTCTCCCGGCGTCCCATCCTCCCAGCGAGAGCCACCTGGTCACATCGCGGCGACGTGGGATCACCTCCGAGTCCGAGGGTGCCGTGGCAGGCTTGAGTTTCGTCGAGTCCAGATCCAAATGTGTATGGAGGATTGTCTGTCGAATTGGCGGCGTGGTAGGGGGTTATTGCGTCAATGCCTCCTGCACCTGGCACGGGGCGGCCCGGATGAGAGGCGTCGTTGGCCAGCGATGGTGCCTTCTTGCCAGTAAGATCTACCAAACTTGTCTTGTTGTTGCCCTCTCCTGGATCTTGCCAGCGTATGACACTCTTCTCCTGGTAGGCAACGTTTCGACAGTCCAAGTCCCACATCACCCGCTCGGCGCCTCTTCCGCTATGAATGTGTCCGCATACGGCAAGCTGGGGCCTCACACGCCAGAGGGCCTGCCGCAGAGCCTCGCAGCCGGTAGCACGACGCTCGTCCGTTTCATCACAGTGCGTCCTCGGGGGCGTGTGTGTTACAACGATGTCCGAGTCGAGGGGTATCAGCTCCCAGAGTGATGCCAGGTCGGACCAGCTACTGGGATTCTTGGGAGCGTCATAGTAGAAAGCCCACAGCCCATGCCGTGGCGAGTAGGGCGACCCAAAGATCTTGAACTCCGTGTGGGGTCCAGATGGTGATTTGAGACGTATGGTTGCCGAATCGTGTGCAAGATATGTGATCGATGGTGACGAGGTAAACAGTCTCAGACACTCCTCGGACGACCGAGGAACCCGGTCGTGAAAGTAGTGGCCGTGCTCGGCGTAGAAGTCTGAATCAAGGGTAATATCATGGTTCCCTGGTGTCCATGTTAGACGCCGTAGTACAGATCTTCTTGAGTCGTCGTACCCGCAACGACAATCTTTGCCTCAAAGTCTGCTTTTTCCAGCCATGCCACGGCTTTGGAAAGCTAAAATTGGTAGTCAGCCTCCCTTCTGACGTGCAACACCAGTCCAAAACATCTGGGGTATGGCAACAGACCTCTGAATAGTTTCCCTGGTTTGTCAGATCGCCGGCATGGATGAGAATATCTCCCTTTGGCAGCTTCACGGTGCAGTTGTGGGTGTCCGAGATGCACACAATTCTCGTTCTCCTGCGCGTAGATGCTGCCATGACGCTTCGTGGGCCGTTTAATCCAACGTCGTTCCAGAAAAGTGGTTGAGTTTATCCTAAGGACAAGCCGAAAGTATGTCGGCGAGTTTCGGTGGAACTGGGCTTCAATGGCATGCATTTGTTGGCCATGCGAGCTGCGGGGTTGTCTTAGACAAGTTCTTCAGAATGTGGAAGAGAGGCTGATCTCAACTGATTGAGTTGGTTTCCTGTGGACGCGAGGGAGCGGTGGGCGCAACTGTTGAAGGGGTGTTAACACGCGATTGTAGGGTAGATTCATGACATTGTGGCGGTGGTTCAAATGAGAGACCGGAGTCGATTGAGAAGCATGAGAATTGTATTTGTATGATATCCAATGCTGATGTATGGATAGTGACTGTTATGAGTCACGATGTGAAGCTGACGAGGTGCTGCCTGGAGTTGCAGAGACGTTGAATCGAGTCGGCGATGTCTTACACCGAAGCTCCACGAAAGTTGGGGATAGCGGCAAGACCAAGTCTGACTCAGCTGTTGGTCAAAGGGTCCCGAGATGAGCGACACGATGTCTAATTCAAGGTCGTGGTCGAGGCCCAAGGGATGGTTTGGCGTGTCCGATGGAGGAGAAAAAGAATGCTAATTTGGTTGATGACGGAGCTTGTGACGGACGTAACCGAGATGTTGGAGAAACAAGTGCCGTGAGTGGTGGGGCTGTTTCATGAGGACAGGACAGTGCGGAGACAGTGCGAAACTAATATCAGCGCTAAAACCTCCAAAACCGAGTGGCAGCCGAGCTTGCGTTGTTTGTCTGTTGATTCGGCTTGATTTTAAGCATGATTCTGTGAAAGAAGTCATCGTTTGGCGACGGTTGATGGCACTTGGACACGTTGATATCTTCTTTCAATGCCTGCGAGAAGGATTTCGCGACATGATAACAAGCACCCCTGCCTGGATATAAAAGCACGACCAGGGTCACAGCAGGCTGGTCCATTCCCAGCGCTACGGAACGGGGCTCTGGATGGAAGCTAATCTCGGCATCGCCTTGTTAAGTCAAGGGGAGACGGTTCTCATCCCATGTCAGGGCGATTATAATTATCAAAACGGTGGCCTTTTGACAGCGTTTTGGGTTCCGTTTCTGCTGTTCTGTCCGTCTGGCGGTCTGGTGCTGCGACGGAAATAAAAGTGCCATATCTCGCTCGATATTAGCCAAGGATTCCTGGACCACACCAAATAAAAAGCAACAAAACCTCGGACCAGATGTTCTTGTCTCCCCCAACATTCAATTTCCCCTCTGACTGCTCCTCGTCCCCCCTGCCAATGGCTCCCCTGTCTGCTGTCTGTAAGCCTCGCGACTGGCTGTTTCTCTCAGGGGGTCCAGGCATGCTCCTCTTCCACTCACGGCGTGCTCTTACCTGCGCGCCATTCCTTGTGCTTCAAGCATTGAGCAATCAGAATGAAACAAACGGCGGCGGCAGCTAAGATGGCCGGCCTTAGCGTGCAGGTATCAGCAACCGAGAGGCAGCTGAGTTCTGCCAGGCGATGTCGCTGGCTCCAAGTGGACGAGGCGCCATCATCATTCACGAACCGTTGGCGTAATCATGACCTGCTCGCTGATCGTCTGGTGCTGCGGCCGAGCAGACGTCCCGAGTGACCCGCGAGCCGCTCCATGTGACGACCACATGAGCAGAAAAAAGAGATCTAACCAGCCTTGTACAAGATGTCTCTCTATCATACAAGTTCATATCCCGCCTCAAGCCACTTTGAGGTCTTGTAGCTTGATCCCTGCCCTTCAGACCTCCACTCCACTGTATTTCCGACGGAGTCCACTGAGAGCCCGCTGAATTCTTCCTCCGTACAGGGCCTGAGCGGGGATTTACAGGGGATCAGAGGCACCGGCTTCTAGCGCCGTTCAGGTGCCCGTGCCAGTGGAGCGCTAGTCGACACAGTGCCAGCTCCCAAGACGCGCCGTCAGAAACCAACCCCCCTCAGACCTCCTGTCTTCCCGTCTTGCAGCAAACACCCGAAAACCCCCATCCTCATCTCTCTGCAAAGCTCCCTCTTCGAGCCTGACGCGCCTCGATCTCATTGAGAGCCGCTATCTGCAGTGACGACGACATCACCATCGTCGCCTGTTGGGGTTTTCGATAGCTTCCTTGGAGAAGCGGTTCTCGCCGTATCGCTTCTGTTGACGTCGCCCTCCCCCTATCTCGTCGTACCCCCTCGTCGCAGACCTTCGAATCACCTACGCCCTGCCTCTCTTGTCCGACAACGAAGAATAGCTTGACCGCTGGCGACTGGTTCAAGTTTTCGGCTATCTTTAGATTCGAACTCTCCCTTTCCACGACAGCGCCTCCTCAAACCATAATCGCCTCTCGTTTACCACGCCGCGCCTCCAGATCCCCGACTCGTTCAGGGGGTTGCGGGCGCCATCGATATGGCCACAATGGCACCCGCCCCGACGTCGACCGAAAACATAACTCCACCGCGCAGCAGTCATGGCTATACGGACTCATGGGGATATGCCCAGCCGCAGAAGGAGGTACGAGGCGCTTCCTGTCCTGCAATGGATGCCAGCATTACATCACTCGAGGCATCTGTGCATGGGCTATACTGACCACTCGCCAGGACTTGGACGACGACATGAACACCACGAACCACGACTACACGCACAAAAACCACTACGTTAATCACAACGGCAATTCGAACGTCTCCTACCACTCGAGCATTGAGCGAGCTGGTCGCAAGAGGAACTCTCATGACAACCTTTCGAGTGGGAAGCACCACAACTCTGTTGACGGAGCTGCTGGATCACACCACAGTACTGAGTCTAAGAAGAGCCCAATTTTGGACGAAGGCAACTGGCCAACTTTTGGGCCCCATCAGAATGGTGACGAATACAGCCGAAATGCCGTGTCCGTGGAACGAGGCCCAGAAGACGAGAATTCCAAATGGATTCACCGAGACAAACTGGCAAGGATAGAGAGCGAAGAGCTCCAAGCTGCGGGCATCTTCATTCCGAGAACGCGCAACCATAGCAAGCAGCGAAGAGACAGGAGCCGTAGTGCTATGCGCAGAGGCACCGACGCGTCCGAGCATAGCCACGCTCCCCGATCTCGCAAGAACTCGACAGCAGTCGAATCACGCAACCATGAGCCTGTAGGCGAAAGCTGGGACTTGAGGACCCCGGAGGAGATCGCCGAGGAGGAAGCTAATGCTTATTTCACTCCAAACAACCACAAGGGAGGCTCTCGCATTCCGGTTGCCAAGGTTAGTCCTGCGCCCATCCCTGTCGACTGTTTTGAGCGAGGATCCGCCGCTGTGAGGAAGACGAGCGAAAGCCCCGATGGAGAATCGACTTTAACGAATTATAAGACTCGACCGGGAAGCGCGCACATGAGAGGGTCAGACACGATGTCAGTCAACAGCATGTTGCCAGCACCGAAACGCTCCGCTACCGACATGTCCCCGAAGAAGGCTGCGGCAGGCGTCCGGAAGACATCAGGGCCATCCAAGACGGGCACGGCGACGGGCAGACCAAAGACACGATCCGGCTCGATTGGTGGAAGCAACTCAACCAGACCCTCCACCAGGTCTGGAGAGCTGTCCCCAGGTAACAAGGCCCCCGAGGGCGACCCGCCGTGGATGGTCAACGCGTACAAGCCTGATCCTCGGTTGCCACCGGATCAACAGCTGCTCCCGACTGTGGCACGACGCTTACAACAAGAGAAGTGGGAAAAGGAGGGCAAGTTTGGCGACGTCTACGATAAGGACTTCCGACCGCTCAACGACCATGCCCTGCTCAAGCCTCAGGACGGAGAAAGGGCAGAGGATCAGGATGACAGGGAGAAGGAGAAGTCACCAACAGAGGACGAATGGCCACTTAAACTCGAGCCTACTAAGAGCCCGACTCAACGTCAAGGTGGATATTCTACCATGCCCAAGATCTCCGATAAACACCACAGTCCGCTCCCGAGCCCGAGGACACCAGTTGCACCGCATACACCGCATGCGCCTCCGCAGGAGGAACCCAAACCTGAGCCTACACAAGCTCCTGTGCAACAACCACCAGCACCAGCTGATGACGACAGCAAGGGTGGCTGTGGATGTTGTGTAGTCATGTGAAGGCTTGGTTCGACGTCAACCTTGTTACTGTCAATTGCACGACGACATACAGAAGACCGACATACCCACCCGACGTGTCCCGACGACACCTTACGACGAAACGAATTTCCTTGCCACTTGCTTGCATTCAGCCCTTGTGTTAGTTGAACCGATTCATACCAGCCAGCCGCCCGTTTAGCGACGCAACTTTCATTCCCTTTGTTATACCGTTTTAGCGATCCTTTTCACCCTGCCTGGACGGGATTATACCAGACACTTGTCGCCGTGGTGCAACCTCATCGCGAGAAGGAGATATAGTCACTGGCATGACACTCGACCGACGAGGGGTCTTGGTCCCCGGTCGTACAGACGGGGCTCTGAAGCCTGTTCCGGAGTCCCGAATTTGCTTGTATTTAATTATTGGAGTTGGAGCTTTTTGACTTTTTGCTTTGTCTTACATATCTGGGTCTGTTTTTACTGCGTTGCAGGTGGTTTTCTTTCTTTCTGTTGAACCCTGCCGAGGGTAAAGGGACCGGGAGGGGGAATGATAAAAGGGGAGAAGGATATTGGACGTGTTTTGCCTAGACTTTGAGCGATAGTCAAGGCCCGGGTCAGGAGGAACCGGCCCTGAAGTTTTTGCTAGCGATGATGGTTCTCTTGAGAGAAGAGGCCGCTTTTATCAGCGCATTTGGAGACTGAAGAGGATGGAATGTGGATGAATAAAGACATTAAGATCGTTTGCTGTGCCTGTTGAGCTGAGATGTGAGACTCGAGCGAAAGCCCTCTACGGAGTGAATCAAAGTGTGTAGCTGGTACGCAGTTATCCAATGTGTCTCGGGGGTCCAAGAAAACACGGGAATGATGGATAAATCCTTATACTATAATAGGGCTAAACTTAGGTATATTTCATAAAGGATTAATATTATAGTAGCTAAGACTTAAGCTTCTTTTATGATAATATCTATGAGGCCTTAACCTAATAGTAGTCATTCAAGATCTAAAGTCGTGGTAAGATCAGAGTCTGGACCCACAGGTGTGTCTGACAGTTGGAGTGAGTGGTGCAGCGCCGTAAGCGACATGATGGGATCAAGTAGAAGATTCGCTTCTTGAAGCCCACGAGACAGACAGGTGTTTTATCACCTATGAAATCTAGGCAGCTTCAACTGCCGCAAATGTTCAATTTCGAGTACCGAACCTGGGGTTTCAGAAATCCGGTCTTTCAAAACGCCCAACAACGTCATGATTACACTACAAAACGGCCCTAGAGGGGCCTGTTTGTGCATCGCGATCTGGTCCGGGAGATCGGCACATAAAGTGGTGCGCGTCCCGCCTCTCAAACCGGCCCTCACAAAGCCCATGACCAAGGCAGCACGGGAAAAGGGCACATTCCTGCCGTAGAAAGGCTTTCAGGAACGGATGGAGCGGAACGAATATTGAGGGCCAAATGGCTAATGTCTGGAGGTGGAGTTGTTGATTTTGCGGTGGGTTTACATCATCGATTATGGGCTGGGTGAGATGTGACGTGGGAGGACATGTGTGTTGCAGGTGCCTCAGGC
>JAADYS010000159.1:0-21087 GCA_012931995.1 Fusarium albosuccineum | reverse complement strand
GCTATAGGTAGGCCGTTTAGGCATACTTAGAAGAATTAAGCACCTATATCACCACTATAATCTGTTGTTATTTCAGGTCCTTGGGCCACGGTCTGACTGGCACCTTTTTGATCTGGTGGCGAACGTTGACAAAGCCGGCTTCTCTTAGTCTGTCTTCGTTCTTCTCGGCGGCGTGCATCTCGACGCCAAACTTGGCCAACGCCTCCTTGATGTTAGCTACCATCTGAGGTGGTGTGTAGTCTGGGCGCATGGTGCCATCATCGCAGCCGTATACCCAGCGAAATTCGGGCAGCTCAATCCAACCTCCAGGTTTCAGAGCGCTTGGCAAATATTAGTCCCAATGTCTTAATTGATCATTCACACATACCTATATGCCTGCTTAAAAAGAGCAGGCCAGTCTTTGATCGTGGTTGACATGTTCCTCAAGTGAACGAGGTCAATCGAGTCCTCGCCATACAACCACGGCGACTCAGCATCGTCAACGAGAAACCTGACATTTGGTGGCACCCAGGGCGTCTGGATAGGGCTCAGATCGATGCCGATGACTTCAGCGGCGGGATACTCGTCGCCCACTAAGAAGCGGTCAGCACCGTGCCAACATCAAAGCGTAGACATATTTGGAGGCAGACTGTCAATTGCCCAACTTCCAGTCCCCGTGCCGATATCCACAATCTTTTGCGGCCTCTCTAGCGGCGAATTGTGCAGCTTGCCGCCAAGAAGATGCACTGCAACCGTGTGCTTCATATCCTCGCGCTCCTGCTCAGGAACATCATTGGGGAACTGGTACAGGCCCTCCTTAAACTTGTGGTACCTGCGACTATTCTCAAACTGGTAGTCGCGCACGCTGGAGGCCAACGACGTTGACGTGGAAGACGCCGCGTCGGACCCATAGCCGTCGTCAGTTGCCGCATCGTCTGCCGGCGCCGGCTCCGATTCGATCGGCGGGTCTTGGCGAGGCGGCTCTACCTCCGGAGACTGCCTCGCTTCTGGAGATAATCGCTCGGCTTCTGACATTGCCGCGCCTGTATCCGTAAATGTGACAGGCCTTGGCCGCAGTGGGAAGGGATAGGCGAAGGGGGAGAGATAGGAAAATGGGTCTGGGGGTTTGACCGCCAGAATGGGGCCACGACCCCGCATACCAGTCATGGTGTTTGTCAGCTGACAGCACATCCTCCAAGACCGACTATTGTGAGAGATTTATCACTAGTTCCTCATCTTTCGAGAAGAGTAGATTCCATCTACCCGAATCATCATGGAGGCCTTTACTCTTACCCTCGCCGACAACTCCGTCATATCCGGGATCCACAACATCCCACCCCAAAAGTCTTCTAGGCCAAAGTACTGCCCGCTAGTGATTGGCCTTCACGGAGGTTGCTACACGAGCCAGTACTTTGACGTTACACCAGACTATTCTGCCAGTCTGACAAGCAACTCTCTCTCAGTCCCATTCGTCGCCATTGATCGGCCTGGATACAAGGATTCCACTCCAGTTACCCCAATTCCCGACGGCTCTAGCTTTCCCCAAGAATGGGGTACCAGGCTGCATGAGACTATTCTCCCAGCGCTGTGGACCAAATATGGAGTACCTAATGCATGTACCTGCATCGTCTTACACTGTCATAGCCTCGGTGCCAACGGTGCTTTCGTAGCCTCATCTTTGCATGCTGCGAGCGAGGATGTAAAGTACCCATTAGGCGGCATAGTTCTGTCTGGTTTCGGTTCTATTCTCAAAGACACGGGCGGCCATGTTGCACCACCAGATCCTCCCCCTTCACACATCAACATCCCCATCCAAGTCAAAGACAGCACCTTATTACTCCCGGGGACGGCCGACGAGCAAGTATACGCACAATCAGAGCGCCTTGACCACGCTTTGCCCTTTCCCGAGATTGCTGCATTGAGACAATCGTGGCTTGCAACATGGAAGGAAAAATGGGGGGCCAACATTACTGCGCCTATCATGATTGGGCTGGCAGAGCGAGATCACTATTGGGATGCAACGGATGAGCATCTCAAGGACTTTGCCGGGGGGTTCCCCAAGAGTGTAAGGGTGGATACGAGTATCATCAGGGCCGCACCGCATAATATTGAGCTTAGCTACTGGGGCCCAGGGTGGTATGCTCGAAGCTTTGGGTTCGCCGTCGAGTGTGCAGCATCATTTGCCGTGAGGAAGCAATAGCATAGGTCGTTATTGGGCCACGAGCCGTCATTGTAGCATACGTAAAACGTACATTAGCATCATTAACTGACTGTATCTAAGCATTCCTTCTTCTACTCATGCGGAACAGCATCTTTTGACTTCCGCACAGTTCCATACCGCACTGCCAGATGAGTCACTGCTAATAATTTGGACGCCAATTGTCAGATGACATGGCGTTGTTGGACTCCCCCCTCCGTTCATAACGCGAGTTGTGCGGGCGCGAATAAGGCCCATCGTGCCGACGTCGGTATCTATCATCAGTTTGACGGCCCACCAACTTCCGTGGCATCTTTCTAGAGATTGACACCTTCAGAAAGCCACCTTCGATAGGCTTCCCATTAAGTGCCTCTACCGCTGCGCTCGCCTCCTCCTTGGTGTCGAAGTCTACGAAACAGTAGTGGTGGTTCCCAGGCTGAGATCTTGTCGACTCATGCGGGGTGATTCGTTTGCTAATAGCCGCCCTATCAGTTTTGTGCCTGTTAGTACAAGTTCCATAGACCTGATATAAAAAGATGTATACGTACGGGGTGAAGCCAGAAAATAGCTCAGCCAGCTCACGCTGGTGTTGGTCTTGGTCAATCATCTTGTCCAGTCCGCCGACATACAGCCTTCGACCCTCGAGACTTCCAGTTTGTACCATGTCATCAAAGTGGTCCAGCGCCCAGTTGGGACCTCGCTGTTCCCTCCTGCTGTCGGCTTGCTCATTACGAGATCTTCTGTCGTCCGATGCGTTCCAGTCTCCCCATCGTCGGGAAGTAGACCCCTCATCACGGTTGTCGCGGCGTTCGTTAGTCTTTTTGGGCTTGCATGGGCCAACCTTGATGGATCGCCCGCGGATGGTTGCGCTCAATGATGAAAGGGCACGATCGGCAGTCTCGCGGTCGTGAAAGTCGACGAAGCAGTAGCCTGGGTTTCGAGCGCTGACAGGGTCGACGGAAATGTGGATCTTGTCCAAGTCGCCAAAACCATTGCTTGCGAGCACCTCCTCCACGTCGTAGGGCTTGACCTCGTACGGGAGGTTACCTAAACTCAATCGTCAGCCCTGATCAAAGCCGAGTCACAGAGACGGGCATGCCTATGTAAATGCGTCTGCCGGCGGCTATGGCGTCCGGTTGATCCTGTGCGGCTTGTTCCATGGCTGGTAACTCTAGAGTTCAAAAGTTGCAAGAAACAGGATGAACCTGAGGATTTGGTCGTGACGAAATCCTACGTGGATGCCCAAGGTACCAACGGCCCAACAAAAGGTGTCACGCACACAAACGATGGACGCTTTTTGACCTCCAGAAACAAACATTTTCACGGCACCAAACACCCCCGCAATAGGGGCTATTTGGGTCCAATCAGCGTTCCATTTTTTGTATCACATAGGTTTAAGGTTTAAATGCCCTGAATTACCAATCTGGGGCACATTTACGGACTGGCTAGTAGTAAATTTACTATTTCTGACCAAAAGACCTAGCAGCGAGAAATGTCAGCAGTACCATGAAATGAGCCTCAAGATAAAGGAAGAATATAGTATGACTTCAACCCCAAGCCCGGGCAGCACAGCCATCCCCTTCTTCAGCAACCCAACCGACGTCACAAGGATTAAAGACTTACTCGGCTCGCTGCGCTCCAACATGATTGACAAACCCGCAGCCTCCGGTTCTTGTACTAGTTCCAACAGCGTCTGTCTGATAGGTCTCTCATCAGTGATGCCTACCAGTTTCGCTACTTCTCTCATGGCGCTTTGAGCGTAAGGTGGCCAGATGGCGGGGGCAGTGATGGAGACTCGGAACGATATGTCTTCAACCCGCTGCAGTTTCGTCCGCAAGTAGGCCATGGTATGCTCCCAGAGCCTCTTGAGGTAAAAGCCTACAACTTGAACCACCGTGAAGCCTTTTGATGCTCCGCAAATTGTTTCCAGGCTTCAGTAAGTTGTTCAGAGTGGTGGATATCTTCTCTGGAGAGGTCCTTGTTGTGCAGTAACAGCAGTTTGAACCACTTGACCGGTGCCATGTCTGCTGTGGCCATAACGCCATGCTCCCGAGTCAAAGTCATATAATGTCGGCACCTTTACTTCATCTCGATCATTGAAGTCAGCCGCAGGCCACTCTGAGGCCTCATATATCCGGTCAGGTGTCTCCGAATGGCCCATGAGGCTCCGGGAAACCTGCCAGAGCGTTAGTTACGCACGCAAGATATCTAGAGAAGGGCTTACGTGGTGCCAAAGTCGATGCCAATAGCCATGAATCTTTGCCCTGCTCCGAAGAACCGGATAGATAAACGTCGGGGATGATTTGCTCTGGGGCTCGGTCAAACCGGCTAGACCTCCAGCAAGGTTCCGCGGATGCGGCGAGGCTCTGGACGAGGAGTCAGGGCGAGTCCAAGATGGGGCCGGTCGCGGAGCTGCATTGACTGGACCTTTCGTATGGAGCTACGCATGGTGTTTGACTTTCAACGCGAATGAGGCGAGCTGGAGGTTTCGCGAAACAGAAGTCAAGATAGAGGCAAAGCAGATAAACAGCAGCAACGCACCGGAAGCCGCGGGTTCAATTGTCCGAACATGAGCACAGGACAAGAAAAAGGTAGGCTCTGGCTCCCAGAGATGAACAGCATATGGCCCGCGCCGTGGCGACTAACCAAATTGCTTCTAAACGAGGCAGCAAGGCGTTCAGACACTCTGCAGTATGACAGCTTTTTCATCTTAGCTGCCCCAAAAGCCCATATCACAACGCCTCCTTCGATTCTAAATGATCCTAGCCTAGTGTTTGCTGGCGTTGTCAGCAAAGAAGCTCTCAATCTCGTCGAGAAAATATCAGACTTTCAGTCAAAGATCGATTCTAGGAACGATGAGCTCAACTCGCTTGTCGCAATGAAACGAAGCTTGGAAATTACCAGAACTGAGCTCTTGAATCTGGGTGTCGACGTGAAGACCATCGGCGATGCATTAGATGGTGTTGATAGTGTGAATGGTGTGAACAAGGAGATTGCGGCAACGGCCGCCACATTCGCCAAAAGAAGATTCTTAATGAAAGGAAGATTCAAAAACTTGGCGATCAGGTTTGGGATGCTCACGTTCAAGTCGAGAGTCCAGTGGACTTTGTCAAAACGCAAGTCAAGACGATGCCGCTCGCCTACGACTCAATCAACATGGACGTCCAGTAACTTTCTATGGATGGTACTGAACAGAAGTCAGACGAGCATACATGGCACTGTCGGGACGCTTGTACTGGCTGTCAGCTGCACGCACGAGAATGCGTCACTTCTCGCGCGATTGGTTCTCAATGTCGAAAAGGAATCAAAGTCTGGAATCAGCTCTGCCCAAATAGCCATGTCGACCCAACAAGCACTCCTACTGAACTTCCGTCTTGGGACTACTGCCTGACTTGACTCGCAAAGCCAGGTAATGAGCGAACAGGGGCCACCGTGACAGGGGTGTCAACGTGTAGAATTCAAGTGCCAATACACGAGATTGCCGAGGCTGGTCAGGCTGGGGAAGTGGGCCTTTACCCAAGGTTGTTGCGCGATATTCATTGGCATTTGGACCTGATCAGCTCAGCCAAGCGCGTGGGTGAAAGATTTAATCGCCATCTCTCTCGTATAAAATTTCAAACCTTCAGGCCGTTGGACCTACAAGAGCCCTCAGCCAGTTGCCCGAAGGGGCAGGAAACGCCCGCAACGCCAATAATCACTCCTCGTATTAGCGAAATCCCCCGAAGCCAAACAACGCCAAAGAGTTGGGCAATACTTCTTTGAGCATTAGTTCTCACTGAAGCGGCAAGTGCCGGTCTCTTAACATGGTCACTGATCAAACCGCCTGCAGATCTCAATGGAGCTGGGGGAGTGGCAATGATTGGTGTAGATCCCTGTAAGTGACCCGTTGGTAGTCTTCGGACACCCAAGGAGATGGTGATAGTGCGATCGGCAGGCCCAGATGAAAAACTCAATTGAGCTTGGCACTCCGAAACTCTGCCAGTTGTCATTCCTCTTCTTTGATGGGCTACCACTCAACGGTCCTGACGATCCCGATGCCAAGCGCGGAGATGATCTTGATTGCGGCAGGCGCCTACAGCCGTAAGCGTTGCGCTATTCCTGTCCAATTTACCTTGACCTGAGCTAGCGCAACCAATCCACATGGTTTTATCTCTTGAGTGGCTACGCCATCAGCCGGGCCAAACTAGTACCCGCGCTATTGGAACGGCTGAGACAGTAGTCTTGGGGAACGGCTGAGGCAATAGTCTTTGGAACCGCCTCAGCTCCGGCGCCTAGTGGGGATGAATCTTTGAACATAGGAGCTAAGAATTTAGCCAGCCTGGAGGATGAAGATCAACAACGGTGAATGATAAATCCTGGGTAGGACGCCGTTGAATCCTCCTTCAGGCTCGCCTTTCACCTCGTCCTTCGTTTTAACCTCTGCCTCTTGCTAGTCGTTCGTTACTTTGTCCAGCAAGATCGATATTCATCATGGTCGCCGTTCGCCCCCTCCTGGTGCTTTACATGGTCGCAGGCATCGCTGCGGCCGGGAAATGCAAGCCCTCAAGCCAAACCAGCCTGACTACGTTGGCCACCGAAACCACCTCAGCCACGGGAACCTTGACAGAGTCCCTGACAAGCTCCGCCACGGAGTCTCTGACAGAGTCTACAACCGAGACCCAAACAGACTCCGCCAGTGAAACCTCGACAACCGAAACCGCAACAACTTCCGCTGCCGATACAACAACGATCGGTGCTACGGAAAGCCTGACGAGCTCTACCGCTGAAACCACAACGGATACCGCTACGGAAACCACCACTGGCTCTACCACTGAATCTTTAACTGAGACTGCGACTGAGTCTACAACTGAGTCTGCTACTGACTCTACCACTGGCTCTACTACTGAATCCTCAACTGAGACTACGACGGAATCTGCCACTGAGTCTACAACCGAGTCCGCTACTGATTCCACAACTGGCTCTACGACCGAAGCTTCAACATCCGAGTCTACTACTGGGTCCACTACTGAGTCTACAACTGAGTCTACGACTGAGGCTTCAACATCCGAGACTATTACTGAATCTACCCTGACTACCTTCATGACATCGACAACCACCACCTCCTCCGAGCCAGCCACAACAACCTCAGAGGCTCCGGTGGTTTTCTCGTGCCCCTCGACAGGCCAGTGCCTCCACACCCTGAACCTCATGTGCGATTACATCATTGGCGGAATTCCCTATGACGACGAGTTGAGCCTGAACGACTGTGCCCACAAGTGCGATCGTGACCCGAATTGTGCTCTCTTTGTCCATGATTCATCGAGCAACTACTGCTACAGCGCTTCCTCAACGGATGATATCCGGGGCGAGGGACCGGTTCCCGGCTGGGCTAGCGGTGTTAAGGGACGGTGTGGACAGTAACTGGGAAGAGATGGCCGAGGCGGTTACGGTATCTAGTATGCCTCTAGGGCATGCGATTTGATGGGATGGTCTATATCATGTTACAATATTTCCCACGACTCTAATGTGTAACTATTATATCCTTATTTTTCGTAAGTGATCAGGTCCATAGGGACAGTCACTGTGTTAGAAACGGAAGTGTTAGACTTGGCGCCAAGGGGTAGAAATTCTCGGTGTTCAGGAAGACTCTTGATCTAACTATATTAAATCAGACCTTTTTTGTGGGAGATTTGTTGTATCTTGACTACGTTTAGCTAGGGAACCAGAGGAGACGATAGATAAAGCTTTGTCGTGATCATGTTGCTGTGTGGAGGGCGCTCCGTCGGAAGTGGTCGGAGGAGCAAGTACTCAGCGTGAGCGAAGAAGGTAAGACACATAAATAATCATAATAACTTCTACTAAAGACAAATAGGCTAGCCATGAGACTGGAGAATACAGATTTTGTATATTTATAGTATCTTAATAAACCTCATACCGCGTCTTATTAAAATCTTTAATATAGAAAAGAACATTAACCACTATAATAGGATTACTCTGCTAGCTAAAGATACTACTACAACGTCCAGAGAGCGTTCTTAGAACATTGTGGCGTGGCGTACGCTGTGGGTAATTTAGTGCTCAGCCATTTCAAAAATGTCCGGAGAGCAAGATGGTGGCGTGGGCTGACAGGCACCTCCAGAAGCTAACGCCCAGCCATAAAAGCCTCCTTTCCAACAAGAAATCCACAACTACTTTGATAGCGGCTACTATCTAGGATATGTTATATGCCATTGTGTTTGGGGATGCCCTCGCTGATGAGCCGGTCTGCTAGGTGGGAAACTATCGGAGAAGATTGATCAAGCTGGGTATGTTTGCTCCTGCAGTGGTAATCAGAACCTACTAACCTCGAATTCATCATAGGCAACCGGCTATGGGAAGACATTGTAGACATGAACTTGGAAAGACAGAAGGTCATGTTTCACCAATGGAAGGCAATAACGACGAACCTCTTCGCCACGACATGCTCCCCGGAAGCCGTCGAGGAAGAGATGATGGACATGACGCAAGGTCTGCACGACATGCTGGCCGAGATAAGACCAAGGGTGGTGTGGAAGTCTCATCACAGTGAAGTACTGGCCATCGTTACCAAGGCCGCCGAATTGGATGAGCTCCTCTGTGCGCAGCAAACATGGTACTGTGTCAGCTATTCCTCTGAGAAGCGACATGATGTTGAGCTGCATCAAAACGCAATGCTACACGCTGTACATAGCCCCAGGACACAATATATGAGATTTATGGTGCAGCTAGGCCTATTCTGAGCCAAGGGGGGCGAATTTCAAACCTTGGATCCTTGCCGGGTTTGGACAGATTGAGGTGTGCTTGTGTAGTAGATTCGCTCTTCTTTTACAAGTCAGAGGACTTTAAAGCCGCAATGCCAGCAATGTGAATATTTGATATAAATCCAACTTCCTGCTCTATACAAATAAACAACTACCGCTCGGTCCAAAGGCCCCCAAACAATGAACCATGGAAATGTTAAACCTTTCGTGCCCATCCCAACTAGCCTCACTATCGGTAGCCCCAGACAACTGACTCAGTAAAAACCTATGCGACGATTTAAGCCACGCTGCCTGCTCCATCCAGTTGACTTGTGGGGAATCTGATTGATATTGCATCATCATGTTCTGTAACCCTACTTGCTGCTCGTGTAAACCGTCCGTTGTTGCCCACTGTAGAATAACTCGCATCAGTAACTGAAAAGCATAACGAGTTTACCAGGCTTACCACAGCTGCCAGACATGGCGGTATGTAGCTTGCTCCAAGTGGCCTGTATTGGGAAGCATGCTGAGCTAGAAATACTAACTCGTTGGTAAAGGTAACAGCCTGGTCGATTAACGTATGATCATGTGGGTAAAGTGTCCGAAGCAAACTATTCAACCCAGCTCCGACCGTAAGTAGAACCCCGTAAACGACCTGATACTTGTGAAACAATTTCATATGGCTCGCTCTCATCTCCTCAGACGAGGAGACAACATCGTGGTTCAATTCAGACAAGTGTTGACGAACTCTCGGTTGGTCAATCCGAAGGTAGTGGTAGGTAGATTTGATGTCGTCTACAAACTGCATCGGTTTGTAGAGAAAGATGGGCATCCGGACCAGCTGTTGAGCCTCGAGGCTTGGCACGCGGAAGCCCTCGCTGCGTCCACAGGATGCTCGTGGTATGCAAGAGTCGACGAGCATAAACCAAGATTCCATGACGACGGCCGGGTTAACCATTGCTTCGAGTATCTGTTGTCAATGATAAGTCGTACTGCTCATGCCACCCTTGGTTAGGGACCTACCAAAGGAACAAAGAGAGTTTCTAATAGGCGTAGTTCGAATGTGTCCCTCCAGTTCTGTACATTAGCAGAACTTGCTAGATGGGCGAGGATTTCCCCGTGGCTTCGGACATAATCGTCGGAGCGTCCAATCCACCCCTGACCCGGCTTTTAGAACACGCTTAACCAAACGCAGAAAGGAACACCTACCTGGCAGATCATGATGATGTAAATGGCAGACAACGTCTCAGGGGCTAGCCTGTTATCCTCGCCACCAATGCACAATCTCAACGCCGTCAAAGCATCGATGTAGTTGGACAACGCATCCGGCGGCAGTTGACGTGTATAGTGGTAAGGGAACGCGGTGACCAGCGCCTTGACAGACGCATCAAGAGCCTCACTCTGACCGAGGCGCTGGGGGATGTGCTCCAACACATTCCCATAGCAGCTCAAGCTGTACCGCAAGTCTGTAACTTCGAGTGCCGCGACGAATTTGCTAGCGATGACGGTCGAGACATTGCTGGGTTCTGGGGGAATTGTCGTAACGGGCGGGAATGGCACGACCAGTCCAACTGTTTTTACTGGCTCCTTGGGCGTTTTGACAACAGCCGACTCTTCTTGAAACGACACCGATTTGAACTTGTATTTTTGTTGCCCGGCACCGATACAGGGAACGTTGAGTCTCGCACATCTCGAACACGAAGGCTTTAGCTGATCACACTGCATCTCAGGATTAGTCTCAGGTTCTGAAAAGGAGTCATACAAAGTACCTTTTTCTTTTGTCTGGCACAAGCCTTGCAGCCTTTGCTCGACGGCACACCAGCCATGGCCAAGACTTCTCTCGCCGCAAGATAAACAGACAAAGATGAAACCTTTTCTCCTCGAGGAGGAAATCTTGACGTTCAAGTATTCAAGCAGTTATCCACGTCTTGGCCCAAAGCTCATTGGCCCAACACAAGTCCTACACCGCTGAGACTCCACCGGCGCTCCATTCCACCATGTTGGGAATGGCTGCATTTTCTCTAGTGCAGATCCGGCACGGTTGGGAGGCCCGTGGTTGGACAGGCCCCTGGCGCATTGGTTACAAGTCCCTGATGACGTTGTGGCGGGTTAGGTAGCTTGGCAGGGTGGTCAGAGCTATAACGACATAAAGAGCAACATCAGGCGCGCTGACACAGAATGAATCATTTGCTCTTTACGACTGATACGATCAACGTCAGCGATCTCGTTAAACATCGCCTCTTCCCTGACGCTCAGTGGTTAAAAAAAGATGGGCATACTTCATCAAGCTTCAAGTCTAATTATGCCTAAGCACAAGTGGTTGTTCAATAACGTCATATTCATGTTTCTTTGCTAGCGTATATCCAATGCATCGTTTATCCTTCCAAACAATCCCACAATGTCAGTTTTCTCAACCGCACTGGCAACATCTAGTGCGCTCCTCCCCTTCGCATCCTCTCTCAAGGGGTCCAGCCCCTTGTTCATCATGAATTTAAACACCGCCGTGTCATGCATCTCCTCCACGTAGCCCATGTGCTCTCGCTTAGTAATCATGTGCAACACCGTCTCGCCCTCGTTGTTGACCGCAAAGACGTCAACCCCGCTGTCAGCCGGGAAGAAGCTGTCATATTCAACGAGGTGGCACGGGCCAAACTCTTCATCGTTGTCCCTCATAACTAAAGCCGGAGAGAGAAAGTACGCGTGCAGTGGAGTGTTGCCAGCGTTGTCAGTTACGTTGATAGAGCCCCCTTCACTGATGAATCTCCGCCAGAGCGCCAAACCCCGGTCACGGTGCTCCTTTCGTCGTTTGATATCCGCACTCCCACATCTAATGCGATCTGTGCCCTTGACCAGACACTGGGCTGCAATGTAATGCAGGGCGGTGAGGCCATTCGGGTCAGCCTCCAAAAGATTGGCACCCTTAGACAGCAGCAACTCGCAGACATCATGGCGATGCAGGCGAAGCGCGTAGTGGAATGGCAAGAACCCGTCTCCGTCTTTCTTGAAGAGTAAAGGAACAACTTCCTTGCGGTCGAGGAACTGGAGAAGCACATGCTCCGGCATTTCTGTATTGTTCAACAGATGATGCAGTGCGGTCCTACTGTCATTGTCAACCGCCGTGGCATCTACGCCACGGTCCAAGATGCGCAGAGGATATCCAACAGTGTTTGGATCGCGACGCATAGAGTATTCTCCGCTCCAACCATCACGCCAGTCGCATGAGGCAATCAAGACAGTTCGGCCAAGTTGATCACGGCGCTCAAAGTCGATACGGGACGCGCATGGCTCTTCGAGTAACGTCTCCGAGACGTGATACTGTGGCCACTCGAAAAGAAAGTGAATCAAAGTCTCATGGTCGTTCAATGGCAGATACAAATCGGCTCCTCGTTCAACAAGGCAGCGGAGCAGCGGCATCGATGGCTTGACCTGCATGTTCAGCCCTGGTTCGAAGGCTGTGCAGAGAAGAGGATACACTGTTCGAGGCTCCTTCAGGTTATAGTATACCTCTCGGCTATGTCTCGTTTTGTCGACAGAGTTGAGACTGAGTCCGTGATCAAGGAGAATCTCCATCCCCGTGAGGTTCTGGTCCCCGATGGCCAGGAACAGGGCGTTCGTCTCTCCGGCAGCTGGATCTGCACCGCGGCTCAGGAGCAGCCGCATCGCATCTGGGGTCCCCGATGCCCTGTGAAGCGCCGACATGCCTTCGTTGTCGATGAGATTTACATTGGCTCCATTGTCAAGAAGGACGCGCAGAGCAGAAAGCCTCCAGAGACCGTAAGTACTCTCCTCCATGTACCCCGTTGCACGTGCAGCCACGTGAAGTGGAGATTGACCTCTCTCGTCCACGGCGTTGGCATCAGCGCCTTGATCAATCAGGTACTCCATAGCCATGACCTGCCAATAGCTGTCTGCTGCAGCAAGCATGTGAAGTGCTGTAGGTCCTGGCACCATGGTGGACTCCAGGTTGTAGGAATGCCCGTTGTGTCTCTCAACGATCGCGCTGTGGACATTGACGTCGACCCGCAACTTTTCTACCAGTAGTTTGAGCAACTGCATGTTGGGCCGACGTTCTCGGCATGCCAACTGAAGTGTATTGAAGATGGGATAAAAGAGGTTAAGGTTCCTGGCCTTTCGCTCGCTCTCCAATATCTCCTTGACTCCTTCGTTCGAGCTGAAGTGGAGGACCAGGTTGGGTACAAGCTCGACAACTTCAAGATGGCCGGGCTTCATCAACTCTCGAAGCATCTCATAGTGGCGAGGATCATGAGGGTCAGCCTCGAACTCCTCATTGATTAACCTGGCCGCGTCCTCATACATGAGGAGGTTCATGTACTCGGTCGGGGCTTTTCGAACCTGGTCAAAGGCGGCTTGGTCCTGACGCAAGATATCCAACAGAGAACTTTGTCTCATAAGAGCCATCTGAGTCTTCATAAGTTGTCGAATCCGTGCTGGTTTCTTGTTCGTTTCCTCGTTCACCTCTAAATTGCTTGTTGCCCTTGCGAACAGCTCGTCATTTTTGGAAAACACGTCAACAAATTCTGCACAGTCCACGTGGAGAGCGACATCCAATGCGGTAAAGTTGTCCTTGTCGACCGCAGCAATATCAGCTCCGGCATCCAAGAGGATTTTCACAACGGTGGCCACCCCAGGAACGGAACGTTTTCGAAGTTGAGGGTGTGGTGTGTCTTCGTGTCGGTCTTGATACCACGGCCGTCTATACCACACTTTCGGAGATAGACGTGGACGGAAATGATCTTCTTGCGATTCTCGCAGTCGCTCTTGGTCCAGACCAGGGATGTTTCCGTTCCAAATATCCTGCTCAAGTCTGGACTGGGCAGCAGCATGGAGAGGGGTGTAACGATGTGAGTCGACTACATGAATATCGGCACCGTACTCGAGAAGAAACGATACAGACTCCGGTTCTCCTGAGGAGGCAGCATAGTGAAGCGGTGTTCTCCCATGCTTGTCCTTCTGGTTAAGATCCAACGCTTGGGGATCTTGGAGTATTTGTGCAACGATGTCTGGTCTCCGCGCTCGAGATGCGAGATGAAGAACATTCTGCAAATCCGCAGTCAGGGCGTTAAAATCTGCGCCGGCCTCCATCAACCTCAGCAGTTCCAGCTCAGATCTCATAGCTGCCATATGCAGCGCAGTCAACCCGCTTTTGTCCCGAATCTCAAAGTCCACCTCTTTGTTGGCGTTGACGATGTGGACGAAATGTATGATCTCGGAGCCGTTAGAACAGCGGTCGTGGTGGTCACGCCGGTTACCATCATAGCCGCCCGTACTCTTGCTGCCAGTGTTGTTTTTGGTCTGAGCCACGTGCACGGCGGTTTGGCCCTGGTTGTTGACAGCATTGACCTGGATACCAAGGCTGAGAAGCCACCGGATATGGTCTCCATGTTCGGACTTAGAGGAGTTGTGTGCCGCGAGATGAAGCAGCGTGTCGCTGTTATTGCTCTTTCTCAGCGGGTCGGCTCCTTCGGCGATGAACTTTTCAAGCTCCTTCCGAGTAAACCGTCCCGTTTGACAAAGAAGATGGAGAGAATTTCTGCCTTCATTATCCACAACGTCAGTTTTCGCCCCGTGATTTCGAAGAATCGACAGTTTGTCCTCGTCTTCAAGGCAGCGCAGGTAGAGCGTGCGCCCATCCTTGCCCCTTGTGTTGATATCGATGCCAGTAGCCAGCATGAAGTCGAAGCACTCGGTGAAAACATCGATCTTGCGGATGGAACATAGTTGAAGCCAGCATTGTTTCTTGACTGAGTCTTCGTTGCATCTAGGGAGCAGCAGCTTGAGAACTTCGAAATTGTTCTTGGTCATGGCTCTCACCGCGGGAGAAACTCCGTCTTTGCTTCTAAGATTCGGGTCCGCTCCCTTTTCGAGCAAGAGCTGGACAATGGCCGGTGACTTGTCTCCATGAACTCGCTTCCGACGGCTGGGGGCTATGTTGAGGCAATGAAGGGCCGTTTTCCCCTTCGATCCTCGCTCATTTGGATCACTACCATGCTCTAGGAGAAGTCGCACAGTCTCTACATCAGCGTCTTCATCCAAGGCAAGTTGTAGAACCGTTAGCCCTTCATATTCCTTCTTGACATCAGCTCCCGCTTTCAGTAGGCTCTTGATGGCGGCGGATTGGCAATAACCCCGAACGTGTGCGACCGAGGCTCCAACTGCCAGTAAAAGAGCCGTGCATCCATTGACATCGAGTTGCTCGAGATCAGCCCCGGCCTTGACCAGCATTTCCAAAATGGCACAGCAGTCTGAGTCATTGTCTTCTTTCCATCCCATGACCAGTCGGTGAAGTGGCGCCTTCATCTTCTCTCTTTCTCCCAACCTCTGGTGTGTACCGATGCTCCACGCCTGGTCCGACGTCTTCAGCACATCCGCGCCCCGGTCGATGAGAGCCTTGACACATTTGACATTGGTCGATTGACATGCAAAGTACAGGGCGGTCCCATGGCGGTAGGTTGCGTCAGCTGAGACATCTGACTTGTCAAGTATGGCCAAGACGGCATCAGCGCGGCCGTAATGACAGCTCAGACACAGCAGCTTCTCCAACACGTGTGGCTTGCAGAATGGGATCATGGCTATGAGAGTTTCCGTATGTCCGCCTTGACTGGCGTATAGAAGCGAGCACTCTCCTATGGTTGACCTTTGGCCACAACAAGGATACCCTGCATGGCTGTTCTTGGTCTTGATTGTCTCGGGTTCAACGCCGGCTTCGAGAAGGAGCGTGACGATCGAAACATGATTCTTCTTTGCCGCAAGATGGATCGGCTTGAGCCCACATCCGTCTGCAGCATCTGGTTCACTTCCATGCTGGATGAGCAAGGAAACGATTTTTGCGTGGCCATTTGCAGCTGCCCAGTGCAGTGGGGTGCGTTCCTGGGCATCGAGTGCAGAAACTGAGGAGGACCCCTGTTGTATGAGGTTGAGTACAAGCTCTGACAATCCGGCAAAGGCTGCAATGTGAAGCACTGTGGGGATACCCTCAGTGCTGCCTCTGGTTTTTGAAGTTGAGCCCCACTGGAGGCCGAGCCAACGAAGAAATGAGATATCGTCAGGCTTGGGGAAGTCTGACACGGCTGTGAAGAGCTCTTCGTCTTGAACGTCGTATCGACTTGCATGATACGTCCAGTTTTCCACGGCATAGCTGAGAAAGGGATGGAGCAGGCGAGCCTGCCGGTAACTAAAGGGGTCCTTTTCCTCTTTCAAGCCTAGCTCTGGACGTCTGTGGTGCACTTCGTAATGGTCAAACATATGCTGAGGCAATATGTAGGTTATTGACGGGTCCATGGCAGAAGCGCCAGAAAGCTCGTCTTCGAGAAGCAGGGATCCTGACTGCAGGTACTCCAGACAATTCCGAGCCATTCGTTTATGGGCCTTGTCTGAGTTGATAATTGGGAACTCTGATGGCGCGTCATCCTTTAGGGCGTTGCGGGTGTCGCCACGCAAGTACTCGGTAAATGAGTGATGGATCACCTGTAGTGTCTCGTCTTCCAGGATCTCCAAAAGTGGCCCGCAGGAGTTGGTGATCAGAACCTTGAAGCCATCCGGGGCATTGACTTGCGGGCAAACGCATTTCATGAGGCTTGCTAGCTCATTCAGACGCAAGGGGCGAGACGCGTGGGTGACAGCCTCAAGAATAAGGACTTGGTCATCGGTACTGACTCCAAACTCTTCTCGCTGTTTCGCCAGCATCCTGGTGTACGTCTGTTCTAAGCCGACCGGGAGAGATTCTTCAAGCGCATGCAGGTCCAACGGGTCATCTGCGACAAGCGTGGGTTCTACCTGGTCCATGGTGAGTTTGGCGTAAAGGAAAAGGCCTTCAGACCTTGTTGCGACCATGTCGATGACCTGTTGCTTGATCTTCTCTTGATTTTCCGACTTTGGGGTGTTGTCAAATCGGTGATGAAGATACGAGCTGATGTCTACATCCACAAGCTGCTTCTGTAGGCTGATGTGGACGATTGATGAGTCTCGCAAGGCGCTCTGCAAATACTGTTTTGGGCGACTGGTCATAAGGAGTTTGAGCGACCGAGGACGATAGGTCGCGAGTCCGTTGAGCTTGTCAAGGAACGGCCTGTTTTCTGTTGTCATTTCGTCGAGGGCATCTCCAACACAGTACAACTTTGGAACACAAGAGACGCCGTCGAGAAAGATGTCGATGAGGTCATTGTCCGAGGTCTCAGCCAGCTGAGTTCCCAGGCGGGACTGGAGAGCGAATTGCAGCTTGGGCGAGTAGGGCAGAAGTTGTGCGAGCCAGTCTTGAATAAGAGCGCGAGGAGAGAAGTTGGCAGCAACAATGTTTCGGAAAAAGAAGAACAGCACGGGGCAGTCCTCTGTCGTCCGCAGATGCTGGATAAGTGAAGCTGCCATGACGGACTTGCCAGCGCCTGGCACGCCCTTGATCCAGAGGCTGCCATGATCCGGAGAGTCGTGCCATTTTTTATACTCGTCGGTCTCGCATAGCCATAGGCCTGTACCGGGAGCCTGTGACGAGAGATGACGACGAAACTCGCCAGAATCAGCAAGGTAGTCGGTGGGCTGAAGCCATTCGCGGATCTCGTCGAGGGCTTCGGGGCTCAGGGCCGTATCCTCATGGTCCACGAAGTCGTATTCATCTGCAGTGTTGACTGACTTTGGCATGCTGAAGATTTGATAGGAAAATGAGTGGGCATGACTCTGATGGCGAGGGAGTCGTGCGAGCTTATGTAGTAGCTATTCGGGGAGGTAGGTACTTCTGACCTGGCGAAGGATGTCAGCGAGGAAGTGAGTCTTAGTCATCCATTCAAAGGTGTCATACAGCTCACGTTGATTGGCTGTAGGAAGGGCCGTAGGCTTCGGACTACCTAGGCAACAGCGACGGGAGTCCGAGGAAAGAGGATGGCCTTTGGTCAATCAACGCCTCTCCACATGGATAAGACTTCGTATGAAATAGATTTTCCCTGCGGTCGGGTCCGTGGTACTTACGTTTGAAGCATCATCTCACGTGACTATCGCTACCGAGCTCCAGGGTGAGAGCATCTACTAGACACTAAATTTGAGGCAGGTATTGGAGGTGGGATTGTAGTGAGAGCACAAATTGATTGAATATTCCTCTGGTCATGGTGCTATAGATGCAAAATCAATGGGAAAACATCGTGTTTTCGTTTGGTTTAGAATCAATCTTCCAGATTGGAATTCAAGAGTGATCATAACAACTCATCGTCCTATGGAAGATACCTTGCTTTCCAGACGTTGTGTAAGGCCTCAGACCGGTTCGCCCAGGTAGCGGAGTCGGAGAGTATTAGCAAAATAAAACGGCATGGAAAGTTTGGTCCAGCGGCGCATACCATTTATCTCTGAAATAATCAAAGAGACTGGAAAAACGTCCTTGTTGTATTTAGTAGAGAATTATTTGAGTAATTACGCTCTGGGGCGCGACGCCACAAGTCACCAGCCACAGCACCAGCCCCACTTCCTTGCAGCCTTAGCTACACCTTAACAGCCCAATCTCAACCGTATTTTTCCCAGCCATTTTCTTCAAGTTTGTTACTTAAACGACCTTGTTAATTGATCCTAAGTAAGGTCGCCTTGCTTTTTGCTTTAATTCCGTCTTATTATCCACATTGTGGCTGACGTAGTCTTGAGAAATTAGTGGTGACGATGTTTACGGAGTTGACACCTCAGTTGGAAGGCGCCCCACCCTTGCCAACGGGTAATTTCGCGATGAGTCGGTGAGCAAATCTCAAGGGAGTGAACGCGCACTGAACCCCCTAAACATCCCAACTCCCCACTATCGTCGTCTCTCTCTTGGCCTACCCTGGGAGAAACCCCAGAAAAGGCCTCTGCATCATCGAAGGTTACAGAAAGGTTCCAGGGAGATGCCTCAACAAGGCCCGCGGGTTGCGGCGGCTGAGGCTCCGGCCCGTGACGTGTCGGATTGGGAGGTCTTTTCGGACGATTCTTCTGACAGCTCTGATTCTCCAAACACTGTTGATGACATTCGAGCTCACGCTGCCGATAAGGCGGCACGTCTTGCTTCACGCGGGGCCGCTCCGGCCGAAGCTGCGGCCGCTGAGCGCGATAGCCCTAAGCGTGCAGATAAAGAGGCGCGTCGGCCCGGCTGGTGGCGACGACTCACCAAAGATCACAACAAGGAAAACATAAAGGAACAACCCGAGGACGGGGACCCTCTAAGAAGTAAACGAAGGTCTAGCCGTCACCACCACGGTGAAGAGACCAGAGAGGAGCGTGAGGCTCGCAGAGCGGAACGCCGGCGCTTACGCGAAGAGCACGGCGACCGTGGGCGTGGAGACGACGACAGACGCCATTCCAGAGATAAAAGCCGACATAGCCGACACAGACGACGTCGACGACGCGAAGGAGAGGATGATGCACAGAGAAACGAAGAAAGAGAGGCCCGGCGGGCTGCACGAAGAGCTGTTCGCCGATTCGAGGAAGAGGAACGGCTAGCAGAAGAGGAACGAAGGGCGCGCAGAGAACGTCGACATCTGCCCAAAGAGGAGCGAACGGCTTCTACTGCCACAAGGCGGCGCGACTCTATGCATGTGGATAGAGAAAGGCGACGTGGTCGGGAAGACAGTGAAAGGCGACACCACAGGGATAGAGGGTCTCGACGATCCTCACGAAGGCCTTCTAGCCAGCAACCTCAGGATGAGAAGCGGCAAGCAGAAGAAAGGAGACTGGACGAGGAGCGAGAAGCTCAGAGGGCGGAACGTCGGCGTCTACACAAAGAGCGCAAGGCCGCAGCGGCAGCCCAAGCCGCAAACGAGGCCGAGGCTGAGCGTGCAGCGCGTGCAGAGCAAGAAAAACGCCGGCTAGAAGAAGAGGCTAAAAAACAACGACTGGAGGAAGAGGCCAAAAGGCAACGATTGGAAGAAGAGGCCAAGAAGCAACGACAGAAGGAGAGAGAAGCTGCACGGGCTGTGCGAAAACCTGTGAGCCCACCCAAGGCAGAGAAGAAGAAAGCAGAGGAGAAGAAGGAGAACCCACGAGCTACACCAAAGCCTTCTCGTCAACAAGCCAAAGAAGAGAAGAAGCGAGCAGAAGACGCTCGAAAGGCGGAGCGGCGCCAACGCAAAGAGCAAGATGCTGCTGCGAAACAAGAGCAAGCAAGGGCAGTCCCTGGAGTACAAAGAGTACCGGCAACTCTTGGAACACAGAGACTATCAACTCTCGGAACTCAGCGACTACCGCCAATTCTCGGTGCCCATAGACGGCCGGCGCCAACTGTTGGAACGAAACTGCCCCCAACAGACGAAGGAGGCGTCGACTAAATGAAGCGGCTCGGCAAGGAAACCTTTTTACTCTTAATATTTGACCTTCTCTTGCCACAGGCAGAGAGGTCAGCCACCACACCAGAGAACAAGCTCAGCAAGGAAACCACCCCACTCTTGAGTTGACCTTGATACTTATTCAAGGCAATGAATAAACACATTACGGCGCAATGGTACAACAGCAACAGAGACTTTAGGACGAAGTAATTAGGCGAAGAAACTCGCCACGAGGAGATATATACCCGGGTCATACGCCGCTCAGATTGCAGCAAGTGTATATATGACTTTTTCCTTCTCATTTGATACCAAGCTTATATAGTGATAAGCAAACTCTCAACTACTGCACTCATAGCTAAAGAAAACACAATACATGTTGATCATGCTGCATATGCATAGTATTTGACCGATTCATCTGTTAATTTTGTGCAGTTTTATAGACACAAAACCCAACGCATAGGCAAAGACGTCGAAGGATAACGTGTCTGTGATTGGGCAGAATTACGGACAGACTGACAGTCAAGCAGGACAACAATGTGGAGATCGCACTATTGATATGATTGGCTGCAGTAAGAAACCAACCAACTTGGCGTTGTCCTAATTTTGTCCTTAGATGTCCGCACAATGTCCTCGTCTCTCGCACCAAGGGATTAAAAAGGACCCGTTGATGCGGTTTGGGTGTCCATTCATCATCTCACTCTTTTGATCAACTCTCATTTCTTATTTTTCAACCGTGAGTGCTAAACAGACGCGACCCCAAAGGTACGTACAGCAGTCCATGTTTCGCATACCTAACTAAAATGATATCATAGATCTCAGTATCGCCGCAAAATGCACACTTATTACAAATAGCGCGCTCTAATTAGCTAAGTATAGCCCCTTTTATAAGGTA
>JAADYS010000158.1:0-21363 GCA_012931995.1 Fusarium albosuccineum | reverse complement strand
CTCCTCCTCCTCCTCTTCTCGTCGTCTTATCGTGTTCATTCGCTCGTTCGTCTGTCTGTCTGTCTGTCTGCCTGCCTGCCTGACTCACACGCTCGCATCCAACCCTCTTCCACGTTCGCTCTTAGTTCTCGCAACTTTGACGACCACCAGTGTCTTTTTTGTTGTTCCTCTTTACACCTGATCAGCATTCGACATCTCAAGTGTTTGCAAATATTATGTTCTGATCTACCCCAGCCACGGCGATCACCATGGCCGAGACGATGGTTTCCACCGTTCGCTCACCACTCTCCGAGGCCTCGAATCGAATCAACTCAGCCTATCCCGCCCAAGATAGTCACCGCTGCAAGTCACGATATGATCAATCGCATGCTCCAGACGCCAACGGCACCGCTCCCCGTGCAAACCATGGGCATTCCGCAGCCTATTTTTCTGGCCGTCCGCCTCCAGCACACGCACAACCAACCGCCCAGGCTACACACACTCCAGCTGCTCTAAGGCCCCCTCAGGAAATGGACGACCAACGACGGCATTCTGCCGCGTCCTACGATTCCTCCGGCAGCGGCCGTAGCAAGAACTACAAGACACGCATTGGCCCATGGCGATTGGGCAAGACGCTTGGCAAAGGGTCTTCTGCCCGTGTACGACTCTGCCGTCATGAAGTCACCGAACATTACGCTGCCGTCAAGATTGTCAACCGACGAATGGCTTATCTTGTGCAAGATAGCAGCTTGGCCGCCCTGAGCAAGTGGGACAACAGCCTCCCCGACCAGATCGAGGGTGAAATGCGTGTCCCCATGGCTATTGAGCGAGAGGTTGCTATCCTCAAACTCATCGAGCACCCAAACATCATGAAATTGTATGACATTTGGGAAAATCGCTCCGAGGTGTAGGTGTGATGATGAAGCCATTGCTTGATCGATGCTAACTTTCCCAGCTATCTAATCCTTGAGTTCATCGACCAGGGTGACTTGTTCACATTCATTAATACGAAAGGTCGGTTGAGCGAAGAAGTTTCCGTATACTTCTTCCGCCAAATGATCAGCGCCATTTCGTATTGCCACTCGTTCAATATCTGTCATCGGGATCTTAAGCCTGAGAACATTTTGATCACTCACGACCTCCAAATCAAGATCGCCGATTTTGGTATGGCTGCTCTCCACCAAACCGATACCCATCAGCTTGCCACAGCGTGTGGTAGCCCTCACTACGCAGCGCCCGAGCTCCTGAAGAACAGGCAGTACAGGGGAGACAAGGCAGACATTTGGAGCATGGGCGTCATTCTCTACGCCATGCTTTCTGCCACCCTGCCCTTTGACGACCCCGATATTCGCGTAATGATGGCTAGAACGAAGAAGGGACAGTATGAGATGCCGTCCTTCTTGAGCCCCGAGGCAGAAGACCTCATCAAGCGCATGCTGCAGGTCAATCCCGACCGTCGCATTGCCCTCAAAGATATCTGGCGCCACCCGTTGATTCAGAAGTACGCCGATCGTGATAACCTCGAAGACCTCAATGGACAACCACCCGACACACGGAAAGGGTTTCAGTACACCCCAGTTCCCGCAAAGGATGTGGACTCTCAGCTGCTCCGCCAGTTGCGCTCTATGTGGCACATGTTCAGCGAGAACGATTTGAAGCTGAAGTTGACCTGCGATGAGTAAGTACTTGGTTTGGTGGTCTATAGCGTACGCTCGGTGCCTAACATTACCAGGCCCAATGATCAAAAAGCTTTCTACTGGTTGTTGTATAACTATAGAGAGAAGCAACTGGAAGACTTCAAGCCTGAATTGACTCACTCCATGAGCGACTACCACCATATGAAGCCCGGCGTCTGGAAGAAGCGTGTATCGACATGCGAATTTGCTCAGCCGCGCGGCAATGGTCACGGCCGTTCCATATCACGGTTCACCGTCATCTCTAATGCTGCCGAACCAGAGTCTAGAGCCAGTTGTGAGCCTCTTCAAGAGGGCCGTGTTCTGCATTCGCGCGGTTCGCAGACGAGTCAGTCAAAAGCAAGCACACGCCGCAACTCTCAGACGGCCAGTGGTTCTTACGCGAGCCAGCCCGCAAGGCTTCGAAGCGGCTCGGGTGCGCGTCGTGGTCGTATGAGTTCGGTTCGGAATTCGACAACGGGGCGTCTTCAGTCTTCTCGGGGCTCAGTGTCGTCTCTCCACAGCAGTCGACAAGGGACGCCTCACGCACGCAGCCTACGACACAAGCGAGGTGTCGACTTTACACACGTACGGAAGCGATCCACGTCGACCAACAGAACCACGAGCGGTTCTGTACCACCATACGTCACGGAACAAGGTTCAACTTATCAGCTCGAGATGGTTCGATCGCATACTCCCGAGGTTCCGAGCCTACCAAGTGGAATATTGCCCAAACCAACACACAAGTCAGAGGCCCAATTCGAATCTCAATCCGATCCTGAGTCGGTTCTGCAACCAACTCTTAGTTCGAGATATGCTTCGGAGATCTTCAAGGAAGAGCTGCGGCATTTCAGCAGCAACATTGCAAAAGACTGTGATGAAGCTTTTAGGAGTTCATTGATAGAGGAGGACTCGATCGCCGGCTCACTAACCGAACCAGACCGCACCCAGCATGAATCAACGCCTTTTTCCTTCACCATTGAAGCACCTGGTGATTCCATCACCGAAGTTGATGAAGCAAGCAAGTCTTTCAGCAGCCGACCTCTCCCGCCCTTACCGTCTCCTATGGAAGAGTATGACGGCAGTTCGTTGACGCCAACACCCATCGGATCTCGCCCGACAACAGGGGACTCGCATTTTGAGGAGCTGCGGGCCGAACAAGTCAAGGTAGCCCAGCCTGTTGTTCTCACCAGGCATGCAGAGCGGCGGGTTGTTTCAGCACCAGTTTACAATCAAAAACACATAAAGGCCACCGCCTTGCCCTCAATCAATGAAACGGGTGCGCCCAACGACAAGGCTCGCATTGTGTCAGCGCCTCCACACACACCAACCAAAAATGGAGGCAGTAGGGATCGTGGCATCGAATACCTGAGCAGAGTCGAAAACAGCATCCGCGTCGTGCATTCTCCAAGTAACCAGAGCCCTGTCAAGATTCCAGAGCCACTCAATGTAAGGAAGAAGACTCCTGAGATTGAGCAAGGGCAATCGATGCGACCCAGTCACGGGCATAAGCCAGAGCTCGTGGCACAACGCACTTCAGAAGGCGAGGGCCCAGTAACAGCAAATATGGCGCCCTCTTCGCAGGATGCCCAGGTAGCCATGAAGAAGAAGAAATCGTCATGGTTTAAGCGGTCCTCCAAGGTCGAGCCAGACCCCTGCCGAGAGTCGGTTGAGTGGCAAGACTGCAACTCGTATTCGACCACTAGCGATGGCAAACGAAGCGATTCAGCCTCAACCGCAGCACCTACGAAGAAGAAGACGTTCAGCTTCACATTCTGGAAGAGCAACAAACAAAGAGATTCGGTCATGTCGATTGCCAGTAAGTCATGCCTCAATGTACCAATCCAGTGGTTAGTTAATGATCTAACCTCGATGAAAGAACCCGATGACAAAGAACGGCCATCTATGGAGGTACTTGTTGCGACCAAGACAAATAACCAGGTAAAGGCGTCGCAGCCCAAATGGCACGAGTCAGACTCGGAGCCGATACGCAATATCGAGGTGAAGCAGAATTGGCTAGCACGCCTGTTTCGGGTCAAGCCAGCAACAAGCCATTTATGCATGACCATCTCGAGAAAGCGAGCACGACAGGAGGTTGCGATCCTCCTACGGGAGTGGCGGAAGCATGGCATTCGGAATATCCAGGTGGACAAGCAACGAAACATTGTTTTCGCGCGTGTCGCGGCTAAGAACTGTAAGTGCCATGGACAATCTAGCAGGGACACAGGACTAACGTGATAAATGTAGCTCTGGACCTAAAGGAAGTGTCTTTTGCAGCCGAGATGATGACGGTGATTGAGCATGGTAAGAAACAGCCGCTCAGCATTATCCGATTCACCCAAGAGCGAGGAGCGGCCAGCAGCTTCCACCGAGTTGTAGACATAATGGGGTGGGTCTTTCAGGCACGAGGCTTGCTCGTGGCAGATAGAAGCAAGCAGAAGATGATGATCAAGACGCTCAACTCGTGAGAGTGTTATTGCGGCGTACCAAAGCTCTAGATGCCTCATCTAGCAACTGGCTGCGCGGGGGAAGGTTGGAACGCAGGGGCTCGGAGTGCTGGTGTCTTGACACCAGCGTTGTTGGTTTGTCGGATAATTGTATTCACTAGGGAAGCATGTACAAGGTGCTGTAGGAGTTGGATGTACGAGATCGTTGCTTTTCTTGTTGGGTTGGGTTCTGCTTTGAGGATTGGGTGGAAGGGCATGTTTACCAACATCAACTTGGACGGGCGAATAGTGCTTGAAAGGGGGCAGAAGGAGAGGAGAGGAGGAGGGGGGTTTGAAATCTGCCTTCAGCCTCAATTCCGGCTTCGACTCCTGACTAGAGAGGACTTTTTTATTTCTTTCACTCGCTAGCTTCTCTCGAGTCTCAATTTCCCGTTTGTCTTTGGGAACTGAGCAGGTAGTTAGTTATTCATCAATGATCGAACAGTTAATACCGACGCTGCGGTTATGAGCTTTCTTTGGGACGATTTCAACGGGCCACGGCCACAGATGCGCAGAGATAACATAGAATAACCAAAACATTCAGAGAACCAATGAGATACAGTACGCAAGCCATGGAAGATGAGACAAAGGTGATGCGTGGTTGATTAAGAGAGACAACTTCCGCGTTCGCAGTAGTGGGCCAGTCCTAAAGGCATGCCAATTGTGGCATCTGGCTTAGGTAATTACTGTTAGTACATATACGACCAAGACTGCCTAGGTAGGTCGGGTATGGCTCAGAGGCTTTGAAGTGAGCCCATGGATAAAGGATATCAGCAAATACCTCCACTTGTTGATTCTAAATTTACTTATTACGTCCATTTCTTCATTTGGCCCTGAAACTTATATAATACCTGCATAAATCCTCTTGGGAAATATCTCATATGCTCCTTGAAAACTCACCCACATGCTTGCGTGTGTAAGACGGCATCCATGCCCAGGATTGAATCAAAACTCCCTTCTCAGCTCAAAAGAACAAGCCCAGCAACCACAAACAAGGTCCACAGTCCAAATTGAGAAACCACGACCATAGATCCAGCGTTATCGGTCCGGACCAGCTTGGAGCATGTGCCCTCATCGTCTGTTTCGGTCAAGTTGGCCATGATGCAGGTCGCCATATCCTTAGACATGCGGGCATTGCAGGAATCCGGCTTCTCTTCCTTGGCGGTATCACCGAGTGACGCACAAATCTCCTGCGACTCCCGCCCCACTAAGATGAGCGCCTGATAAACGGGGCAGTCCTTGGTAAAGTCCAAGTCCGATCCATCATCAGCCAGAGTGAAGTTGACAGAGCCTCGGGCAACCTCGTCCCCGATGTGGTAGGTGACGGTATGGTCCTTCTCAGAGCACGGTGTCATCGTCCACTTCCACTTGAGCGTATACGCCCCAGGCGTCCATCTGTTGCTGTGCGTCAGCTCTGAAGGATACCATATGTTGTTGACGGCGTTTTGGGGGGCTTCAGAGTCGCTGCGGGACTTATAGATCAACCCCACGTCCACCATGCCCGTCGAACGAATACGAGGGGCCCTCTCAGAAATCTCCCAATCCAGAGTGTATCCAAACCGAAGGGCTGCGTCTGCGTTGTGCAGTGCACGCCAGACACAAACATGCTGAGAGTCTCATGGTGTTGTTGTGGGTTCTTGGGAGCCAAGAAATAAAACACAGTATCAACAGCCAAACGAAATAAGTATAGGATACAGTCAAATGCAAGATTAGAGAAGTCGATCTTAAAATGTGAAAATCAAGTGCGGCTGAACGCCATGGCCAGGGGTTGTCCACTCAGCAGCACATGCATGCGACTTGCATTGGTGGGATTTTTAGCCAGCTGAGATTTAGTGTCTCGAGGCTGGAAGATGATTGGTATTTGAAGCTATATGGTGAGCTATGAGAGAGGGTTGATTACAAGGGCAATGAGGGAATTGAAGGTGTCAAGAGGGTGTAGCAAGGCTCCGTCCAATCACGGCTCAGATTGCTTCACCAGAATCAAGCTTGTCTCTGACATGTCCGCAGCTTCACTCCACGTATAAAGACGAGTATAGCCCGTCGAGGTTGAGTCAGAGGCGTAGTAGAATAGGAATGCTTAATCAAGGTGGTCTTTTCAAGAGCGCCTCTAGCTCAGTTCCCGTCCAAACAACTGTTGAAGGGTTGATAGAATCATGACGAACTCTATCAGATCTTCCGCCGAGATAGATATTCGGAATTCTCCCCTTGAGCTCGGATGGCGACTGGTATATTGTGGGATCATTATGAGTCGGTCTCTCCAACGATTTGTACCAGAACCAGAATCAGCTGTAACATGCGAGTAAATACCTTGAGAGCTAGGTATCCATGAAAGAAATAGTTTGCGTCCGACCCAGAATCAGGCAGGGCAAGCTATGGAAGACCAAGTAATGGTCTTTGGCTTTGCTTTGGCTGCGACACCAATTTCATTCATGCAATGCCATATAAATCCGTAGTCGGGTCGGTTCCACAAATCTCGTTTCACCAAGGACCAAGGTCCCATTCAACACGGACAAGTTCCCTAGACGGATACGCACGGGCGGTAAGGTACGGACAGGAGGCCGGATAGTGATGGGATGGGAGTCCCAAGCGTGAAGCAGTCGCTCCAGGTCGGATCCAAGACGGCGATATCGAGCTGGGCGGAACTCAGCGAGCTTCGGAGGGTTTGTCCGAACAAGGTGGCGATCCAACGTGCCTCGGCTTCTCGGTCGGCAGATCGGAGGGCCAAAGTCCCCCAGATTTCGGGGCCTTGCGCCGGAGGCACGTACCTTGACCGAGATCTCTCCACCCGCATCTCCAAATGGACATCAATGTCCAAGACCTGCGCTGCGACGACGGCACCTCACCTGCTCTTCAAGCTCTTCAAACTCACCGGAGAGGCACTGTCTAGATATTCACTAACGGAATGGGCGGTGACTTGATATAGATGTCAGCGTCAGTCTCGGGTAAGTATTCGAGGAACAATAAGGGCGTGACGGAAGAAGCAAGCAGGTCTGAAACGGCTCGGAGGAAACGCCCGAAATCCGGCAGTGGCTCGCTCATGGGCACGTGGATGGCCGAAGCCGTCGATAAGCAGCTGGGGGCAGAGGCGGAAACAGGAGGCAATGCCAGGCACGGCAGGTGGCCCAAAAGGTAACTAACTACCTACGTAATTGGAGCCGAGGCTTTGGGACCAGAAATCGAGTAGCCGCTGCAAAGTGAATCATGGCCACCAACTCTCTCGGTCGTCGTCCGAGCTTCGAGCTTTGGCCAGCTTCACAGCTACCTACCTAGACTACGAGCAGAGCTTCTGTCAAAGTTGGAGAGGCGGTAGGTATTACCCCAAGGTACATCAGTGTTGTTGATGAGATACATGGCATGTGGGCTGGTTCACCGCTTGGACAGCCGCTTCAGAAAGTACCGTTCTTGGCTGCCGAGGTATCTCCTCCCCATTACTGTTTCCAGAGGGCGCCTGCAGAACCCCAATCGCCCTTGATGGCACCTGCAGCTGCACCTCAGCGCGGCACTCAGAGCCTGCACCTTCCGCGTCCACTAAAATCCACATGGAAAGTGCCCGCAAGGCACATGCTCTCTCCGCACCCTTCTGCTCTCGACAGTAGGTAGTCTCCCTCACCTTGAACCTTTTTAGCGTCCGACCCTCTCTTTTCTTGCCTCGATCTGTGACATGTCCTCCATCCACCCGAGCCAGGCCGATGGCTACCGAGCCTGTCACGGACGATGGCCGTGAGCAAGGAAATCCAGGTTAAGGAGATGGAACACCGAGGGAGGCTGGTGAGCCGCTCTTTGCCAGACGCCCCTCGCTCTCCCCATTAGAGTCACGACTGACGGATCTGGCTTTGCTTCTCATGTGTCTTGGAACAATGGCAGGGGAACTCACATGCTCCGCGAGCGGTAGCTAGGTACACCAAGCACAGGAGCTTCGCCGTCAGACAGCGACAGACAGCAACGCCATTGTCCGGATAGAGCATCTACCTCGCCATATACAGTGCCAGGGTCTTGGCCTCATGGGTCGCAGGTTCCCCACCTCTTGCGGGCCGTGCTCTCGCTCGTGGGGAACCGTTTTCAGGGTTTGCTTGGTGCTGGATTTGATCTTGCTGGCTATACTTCCCCAGGCCCGACGACCTTCTCGGTCGTATTCCGAAGTCCATTGCGCCTTTAGGAATTTGATGTGCGGCGCACCCAGCTGCTTCAGGTCCAAACTTCTATATAATAGCCCAATCCCAAGGTCGTCAGTTGCCGCAATTGCCCTTTTCTTTTCCTCCACATCTTATCATCTTCCAACACCAACGCGGCTGCTCTCATCCTCAGCCAAAAGCTTCCAGTATACCCTAGATCTTCGACTCGCGACGACAGTCTCATTTCACCCCAACAGAGTTTGCCCGATCACTGACAGGGATTTCTGCTCTCATTGGCATTTCAAAGCCGGGGCGCACGTCATATCCTCGTTGCCGACACGTGAAAGTCTTCGTATATACATACACACACAAGACTTTCACCTTTCTTCCTCATCACATTTGTGTCTCCTCCAACCCACCCGCTAAATTCTTCGTCTCCCCACAATCACAATGGCTTCCACCGATTCCATCCTCCAAGGGGTTTCCGTCCTCGGCAAGGTCGACGATGTCCACCGCAAGATCCTCACTCCCGATGCTCTCGCCTTTCTCGCTCTCCTGCATCGTTCCTTCAACGACCGACGCAAGAGCCTTCTTGAGCGCCGCAAGGTCCGCCAGGCCGAGCTTGACCGGGGCGTGCTGCCTGACTTCCTCCCCGAGACCAAGCACATCCGGGAGAATGCCACATGGAGGGGTGCACCCCCAGCCCCCGGCCTGGTCGACCGTCGGGTCGAGATCACCGGTCCCACCGACCGCAAGATGGTGGTCAATGCCTTGAACGCCAATGTCTACACTTACATGGCCGATTTTGAGGGTGAGTTTGCTTTTTTCCTTTCTGTAATTTGTGTCATCTTCTGGGATGCAATTGAGCAGCCGTCATGGCCATGTTCCTTTGTGCCGAGGTTGCAATCCTCGGTAATCCATCTCCGCCTTAGCAGCAACTCATCATGACTTGGGGAAAATGACATCATATGCAAATGGCACGCAGATGGCTAACATGGGTCTTCCGCTTCACAGATTCCAGCGCCCCCACATGGGACAACATGATCAATGGCCAAGTCAACCTCTACGATGCCAACCGCCGTCAGGTTGATTTCAAGCAGGGGTCCAAGGAATACAAGCTTCGCACTGATCGCAAGCTCCCCACTCTCATTGTCCGCCCCCGTGGCTGGCACCTTGAGGAGAAGCATGTCACCGTGGACGGCGAGCCCATCTCTGGTTCTCTCTTCGACTTTGGTCTCTACTTCTACCACAATGCTTTCGAGACCCAGCGTCAGGGCTTCGGTCCTTACTTCTACCTTCCCAAGATGGAGAGCCACCTCGAGGCTCGTCTCTGGAACGATGCCTTCAACCTCGCCCAGGACTATATCGGCATGCCCCGGGGCACCATCCGAGGTACCGTCCTGATCGAGACCATCCTCGCTGCCTTTGAGATGGACGAGATCATCTATGAGCTCCGTGACCACAGCTCCGGCCTCAACTGCGGCCGATGGGATTATATCTTCAGCGTCATCAAGAAGTTCCGAAACAACGCCAACTTTGTCCTCCCCGATCGATCTGCTGTCACCATGACTGTGCCCTTCATGGACGCCTACGTCAAGCTCCTCATCCAGACCTGCCACAAGCGTGGCGTCCATGCCATGGGTGGCATGGCAGCTCAGATCCCCATCAAGAACGACCCCGCTGCCAACGACAAGGCTATGGAGGGTGTCCGCGCTGATAAGCTTCGCGAAGTCCGTGCTGGCCATGACGGTACCTGGGTTGCCCACCCTGCTCTTGCCAGCATTGCTACGGAGATCTTCAACAAGCACATGCCTACCCCCAACCAGCTCTTCGTGCGAAGGGAGGACGTCACCATTGGCCAGAATGACCTTCTCAACATGAACGTTCCCGGTACTATCACCGAGGAGGGTATCAAGAAGAACCTCAACATTGGTCTTGGCTACATGGAGGCCTGGGTCCGCGGCGTTGGCTGTGTCCCCATCAACTTCCTCATGGAGGACGCCGCTACCGCCGAGGTGTCTCGAAGCCAGCTTTGGCAATGGGTCAAGCACGGTGTCACCACTGCCGAGGGCAAGCGCGTCGACAAGGCCTACGCCCTGAAGCTCCTCAAAGAGTCGGCCGACCAGCTGGCTGCTTCTGGCCCCAAGGGCAACAAGTTCCACCTCGCTGCGCAGTACTTCTCTGGGCAGGTCACTGGCGAAGACTATGCTGATTTCCTTACTACGTAAGTTTCCCCACAATTTCCAAGTGTCATTCGAGTCCAGGTCACTAACTATCATGCAGTCTCCTCTATAATGAGATCACCCAGGCTGGTCCCCCCAGCCCTGCTTCCAAGCTGTAAACGAGCATGTAACAGAAAAAGTACGATTAAGATTGGGATATTGAACAAAGCGTTTCACGATTGTATGTTTGGATGACGAAGGCTCTTTTTATGCGTCATGGTCCCGGGTAATGATATCATTTGTTGTTATATCGCCATGGTTGGGCAGACCGACTGTAACAAAAGGAGTTTGTGCTTTATATTCGAGTCAATCTGAGGTTCTCGGTTCGTTGGGAATATCTGTACCTCACCTGCGATGATGAAACGCTCATAAATCGCCAACAGACTGTGCTCATAAGTGGGCAATAATATGATCCCGCTATGTTAGCATGTACACCACGATCGTGACTCGCCTTATGGCATTATGGAAGCAATGTGGCAATTCCACTGTTCCAAAGGACTTGTTTATCTCAATCACGTAATGGAAGTGAGCCTACCCTGGAGGTTGGCATTTGACCGTTTCCCTGACCAACTTTCCCAAGGCATGTCTACATCAAGATTGAGACTTCTCATATAAACAGTGAAGAATTGGACTTCCCACGTGCAGGCCAAATTTGGCTATGCGTTCAACTAATGTCAGACAGAGGTTGAAGAATATGTTGCTAAAGTTCCGACGAGTCATGCAATGCTAACAGCTCAATTTGAACCGACAGCCTTGATGTTGAAGCAACAAACTGCGTATTTGTCTATATATATCTATACATAGAAGCAAAGCAAGGCGAGAACTCTTGTGTACATGCGACATAGGGAAGCCAAGGGACAAAGATGATAACCCGGATCAGTAATAAGGGGGAAACGAGTGTCATCCATGATCACCTTACCAGAAGGACCCCACGGCGGAGCATATGCGGGCTTTTAACACCCACAGCCATGCTAGGATGTGATATTTCAAGCTCGTTACTTCGCTCACAAAGGGCTCTCTCACCAGTATGAGCATCTGAAGCGTGCCAGCTCCCGAGGCCTCATAACCGCCGCCCAGAAGTCGACGTGCTTCTCAACCAGCTCGTCTCCATACCGACATTGCCCGATACTGCCAATGATACCTCGGAGATGGTTACTCGGTAGCCAGTCCTTGACATCCCACATGATCCTCCGCTGCTGAACGTTTTCACGGAACGCAGGGTCAAGCTGCCACTTTCGTGAGAACTCGGCGCCGGGAGCAGCGTATGAGACGCCCCAGGGGGACCGCACAGGCACACTGCGGAGTTGATGGATCTGGAGTGGCACTTGGATCGTTGTAGTGAGAGAGGAAATCCTTAATGAAGGTATCTGAGCACATGCTCGCCCAAAGGCTTCAATCAGGGGCACGATCGTTCCCTCGTCCGGAACCCAGCGGAACAGACACATCGAACCGCCTGATCGTCGCTGGTTTTCTGATTCAGAGTATTGCAGTGCCGCCATTGCGTCCTCTTCCTCGCTATGCCCGTATCCAGGAGGTAATAGGGTATCTGGGCCTATAGATGCTGGAACATCGATATGTTCCGCTGGGGTTCGTGCTCTAAAGTACCAACTTCCGGAAGGAGTAGTCATATCAAACTGGATATCGAGACGCTCCATATTCTGCCAAAAGGGCTGGGGGAGTGGTGAACCTGGACCGGGCCAGAGTAGAGAATGGTCAAGGCAACCAGAGATAGCCAAGTCCGTCAAATATTTGAGGCCACAAGTAGCTTCGCGCATAGCGCTGCCAACAGGATCAGAACCTGTACTCGTTGACGTCAAATCCGCTGGGTTCCAGGCATGATTCCAAAGAAGCTCCTGATGCAGGCAGATCTCCAAAGCTTGTAGAGCGGTAGCATTGGGCAATACATCGCGGATAACCTGGGCAAAGTCGTGCCGCAGGCAACGACGCAAGGCTGGATAACGTCGTTCAGTATCGCTCACTAAGCAGTTGCCTTTGCGAACGTTTGGTAGCTTCGCCGTAATATCTACAGCAGCCCTCGGGCTAAGCAGCCTCTTCGTTGCACGCGTGGTTAGCGAAACGAGTGATGTGACCATGGGGAGCTCGGCAGGCCGAAGTAGATGAAGATATGAATACTGAAAATGGCGGTCTTGAAGGTCATGGTAATGAGATCTTTCCTCGCCATCAGGTTCGGCGGCCTCTAGTCTAGGGGAAAGACGCGGGACTAGAGCTTCGGCACGAAGATTCTTGTCATCTGAGGGCGAGTAGATATTCTCAATCTCGAGCTCGATGGAGTATGGGTGTTCCTTTCCAGCTATCTCCTCATCCCATGCTTTGAGGATCTGGAATAGGTCGCTAAAGGCCTTGGTGAAGGCCTCATCGTTGACCCACCGGTCCAGCTCGCTCTCGAATCGGCTCCGAACGTCGATGTCGTATTCTGGGAGGACAATTGTGTACAAGATCGTACCAAGGTAACGGCGGCGACTCCCTCTTACGATCTGTTCAAAGCTACCTAGGTTGGTGCTTCTCAGTCGAAGCTGACGGAACGTCTGTCTCTCAATAGCCTCCTGCCATGGGCGGGAGATGGTTGCGAGGGTATGTCGCCTTGCGGCCAGATCGGATCGGGACACAGGTCTCCAACTCTCAGATAAGTCAACGAACAAAGCTCCAATTTCGTTGTGTATTTCCTGCGGGAGATAATCCATGCTTTGTCTAGCTGTTTTCAAGCCCTATATACTGTTAGGTGTCAAATGTAGTGAACCAGATAATCGACGCCTGTGACGCATCGGCTCATATTTGAGCTTCATGTTGTTGGTCAAGTGTCGGTCTCGCGGGGGGAAGCGCGTGATGGTGTTTTGAGGAACGACATCCTGTCTCCCTGTATTATGTATGCAGCATGGACAAGGTAGCTAGATGAAGCCGTTAAACTCCATACAGGCCCAGGAGGCCATGATGGCTGCAGGTTTGGTGTTGCAGATGTGTTGGCTGATATCCCGGGCACAACTGGGAAGAGCACCAGGCACCTCCTCGTCCAAGAGGGTTATGGCAAGACCGGAGGCTGCATGGCTGCTCTAGACGTACACATGATCGCCGAGGCTCAAGGTGAATGGGCTGGAATGGCCTCGCGTCGAATATAGACTCACTACCTAAGGTTTAAATGAAGCCCTCTATGGACACTTGGCGAAACAGAGCCTGGTGAGCACTATAACGCAATGCACATGTTGAACTGTCCTGATGAGATTTGCTGCAAGGGTTCTTTAGTGGAGGGTAGTAACAACGGCACCAGACGCGGCAGTCTCATCGTTGATCATCCTCCGTCCCAGCAAAGACGTTGAGATCTGCCTATCACTAGGGCAAGCGAGCGAACCGGGGGGAGTCATGTCAACCCATGCGGGATGCAAAGGGCACTGATACTCAATAACCAGTCGGTACAAGCGGTAGACCCTCTGTAATGTTGGACCAGCGACCCATTGATCGGCGACTTGACACCTTCTTAGTGCCATCTCTTGGCCAGTTCAAGCATTTTGCCGCGTCTCGAGGCGTCAGCTTATTGCAGGCAGCCACCAAGCCATGCACCTTTCAGACCTCTCTCGTCACGCTAGACGCAGCACAGCCGCACCTTTATTCAATAGCCGCGCACCGATGATCCGGGAAGCGGCAGCCCATCGTGCTATGAGGAGATGCTAACCTGGCTGGCGCTACCAAGCCTCTCGACTCGTGTTCCACACGCTCAGCCAGATTCCATTTCTTTAGCCGAAGGAGACGCGACCGTGATGTGATCTGACCGGGACCGGGACCGGTGGGAACTCTGTTCAACAAGCGCGACCGGAAACAACAACAAGGGCCAACGGCCTTGAAGAGCCTAACTCGGCGGCAGGGTGAACTGCAAGTCTTTGTTCTTGTCCAGGCTACCACGGACCATATGCATGTACCTGGTCAATAATCACACTATCCTGGAGCCTCGTCAAGTCAGTAAGCCCATGAGGCCATCGGCCTTGAGCCTGGAAAGCCCAGCTGCATTCTAATGCCCCAAGGACAGTTAGTCGACACCAAGCAAACGTCGCTCAACTCATAAAACAGTCACGTTCTAACTAATCAATTCCCACTCTCGCCCTTCAGAGTCAGTGATTCTCCCAGTTGAAAAAGCAACGACTTCAGCTGCTCCACCATTACTCATGTTGGGGACCCGCACAAGCATGCGCTCGCATCCACACATCACACTGACGCACCCGGGATATGCTTGTTGGCTCAGCGCCTCCAGGGCAGAAATGGCCCCCCAGCATTTGAGGTGCGGACGCCCTGGATTTAGAGATTCCTGCTGTGGGCGCGCCACTTGCGACAACCCGTCAACCTCGTCTTGTGTCCCTGGCTTCCGACCCATGGTTCAAGAATTGTATCATTTCCCCTCTGCGAAGGCATAGTGCACCGGTTCATGAGTATGGGAGGCAAATGGAGCGAACAGGCCGATCCTGTCACCCATGCGCAGACCGCGGCTCCCGCGCGGATATCTCGCTGATGACAAGCTATCGATGATGAATCCGGGTACCAGAAAAAGCAATTCCGCAAGCATCCTACTGTATACACGTAGACAGGGGGAGTAGAACTTGGGTGGCCAATCATTCGCATACGCCCTTGACGTTTCCCTGGCAAGGAGCATGCATCGTCAAGCCTGGCTGGTGCGTCGGATGGACGCTGTGACACGTCTTGCGCACGTCTTTGAATACTGTTGATGCTGGCTTCTCCGGCTGAAAAATTCGTGCACAACTGCGGTATGTAGGCAGTTTGATATTGAAAGCGGCTGGCGTACATAAACGTCTTGACAGAGCGCCCTAACAAGTAAAGGCTTGGAGACGAGACGCCACCAGGAACGATCGGCGCAGGGATGCTGAGTGCAGATCGTCCGCCGTTTGGCGGCCGCTTGGTGGTGAAGGTCAACTTCTCCACCGTTTCAACCAGCCTCATGCTGGTCAGGGATGCCCAATTGCAGTAATGCTGAGCGCACGCTTTCTGGGCCGCAGGGCGGCCGACCCATCCCGCTCAGTCCATTGCTGACCCTGGCAGATACATGTACGTACGATCATTTGGGGCCGGTAATCACTTTCTCCATCACAATTTTCTCCCCGTGCCATGACGGAGATGGCCCAGTTGGTGCCCTGATTGAGAAGACCCAGCTGCAGAAAAATGCTAGCGCTCCTCTGAGGTCCGAGCAGACGAGACGCAGATCCACGTGCTGAACGGCTTTTCCTACATCCACATTGTTGATGTTTATTAGCGAGGGATTGGGTCGCGTAGCTCTCCTGCGGCTACCTTGGCCATGTAAGCGCGTCTCACCAAGACAACAAGAAGACACCCTAATTCCCGTGAGCATGTCGATATTATCGAGCTTGCATTGAGGAGATGACAACACATGCAGTCGTCAACGTTCCGACGACATGGGCGGCATGATTGTCCCGACGGCCTTCCGCCTTGTGCGCTCAATCGCCCCTGGTCGTGTGACACTGTCACAACAGCTCAATTGCAGAGCTGTAAACAGTGCCCGCTGATGCTCGCAGACCTTTAGGGGCAGCGGCTGCAACTTGCATAGAGCTGAGCTGATGAAAGTACTCAACATCCGTAGGCTGTCCCGATACGTACCGTCGTCAAACATTGCTAGCACGCACCGTCGACTTGTCTGTCTCGGCACGGCAACCCTTTCGCGTGTCCTCCCAAACATCGCTGTGGGTCGTCCGTTGGTTCTGGAGATGGTTCCAGCGAGTCGAACCCCCAACAGACCAAAATCTGCGTGGTACCAAAAAGGGTCGGCGATTTTCGAGCCCTTTGTCGCGGTCAAACCCACGATAACATCGGATATAGCACAATGGGGAATGCTGCATCGATGCGGCATGGGGCGATAGGATCTAGTACGTCCATACCACCGGGATGGGCGAGGAAACCGCCGTCTACGGCCTGCTGGGATGGCCTTGGTCGAATGGTCTCGATCTTCATTCTGCTCCGCCTTATGGCACGATCCCCGCTTTGTCGATGCTCGGGCCAACCTGCTAACGAATGGAGCTCGCATAGGCGTGACGTTTGTGCTGAGAGCCTTATCGTCTACCCAGAAGAGCGTGAGGGGAGGACTCCACCAGCGGTACAGTAGACGCCATCGGGCTGGTCCACCAGGCTAATTTGGCACACGGATGGCTTGCGGTTAGCTTGTCTGGTGCCCCTGGCTCCTGGGGATCTGATTCTGGCACATGGCAGTGCGTTTCGCATCGACGGGACCAGATCGCCACAATGGATTGACAGGTGTGAGTGTGGGTGGTGACTCCGGAGAAGAGGGTGCGTCGATACTGGAAACAACCTTGGGCGGTGTTTTGAGCTGGATAATATCAGTCAAGTCTTTCCCTTGAGTTCTGCGACTTGGGAGTCCACGACTCGAGTCACCTATGAAAATGGTGGTTGTCAGTGACGAATGCTCTCATTGATTGTTGTTGGGACAGGGTGACTGGCCTTGTAACCTGGTGAGCTATTGGCCAGGTAGAGTTACATGGCCAGTCAGCGGAGACATTAGTCTAGTTGTCCCACCGCCAGAGCGCTCGGAGGTTGCGGGTTCAGTCTGGGCCAGGGTGGAATGGCAGATTCCGTTGGATGATTGAAACTTGTCTTGCAAAATTGGTTGATATTGGCTCGCGAAGCGCTGGTGCGTTGCTGGATAGGTTGGATTGGTAATTAGAAGCTCCGACGCCGTGCACGGGGCGTTCTTGTTCGCCGTCCGGTGAGCGGACAATTGCCGTTGACTCCTGACTGATGACCTGAGCCCGAGCCAAAGCTTGGAAGCGGAGCTATCGATTATTTTCGGTTATCATTGTCACTGCTGTGTCATAATGGGGAGGCCCGGCTAACCGGGTGTGTCATGGCGCCTTAACCCCAGAAAGGGGCCTCTTGGCTCTGATGGTGGCGGCAGCATTCCGCAGCCCTTTAACAGGGGTCGGTCAAGATCCATGTGGCTCATCTGGGAGTACTGTGCGGAGATGGAGAGAAGAAAGTGAAGATGAAGCCCTGCAGCAGACGTGCGTGGCTTAGTCAGCTAGGGAGAGGGTACTTGAATATCAAAGTCCAACCTCAAGACACAGCCCAGAGTATCATAGGTATCTGGAAAGTCAGTGCCTCCTCCCCCAACCCCATACAAAAGTCCAGTGCTTCGACAGTATGGATCGAAATGCGCAACTCTTGTGTCCATTATGATCTTTGCAGTCAAGAAAGTGGTGGTGGTGACATCCCTCCCATAGGTTAAAGTACCTATCTACGAATATTCTCCTGTTGCGTGAACTACCGTGGGATAAGGCATATCTCTTTGAAGCTGGGTGCGTGACATCCACCCGTGACAACTAGGAATAGAGACGTTGATAACGTCCACATGCAACCGTCCTCCCTCGGGCCGCAACCGAGCACTCTTGTATAGGACAGTACAGTAACCCGAGGTTGCTGGGGAGGGGGAATTATCCTTCCATCTTACACAAGCTTAGCCGCTACATCCATGCCTTGACGGACGAAGCCTGTTTCCCCAACCTGCAGGCGCCCAGCAGATTCTCAAGGCTCATGGAACCACATGACTTTGGAGCCCTGGCCCTTGAAATCAAGGATGCACCCGCAGCGACCCATTTCCCCAAGTGAACAGCAACAGCATCTTGAGATCCATCATGCCCGATCCTCGTCAATCAACGCCTCGCAGCCCCATACCCCGCATTACCCTGCAGCACTCACCAATTCGGAGCCCAGCGTGGCATCAGCCGTCTGGCAGATGATGCCAACGGGGGTTGCGCGATGCCGGATGTTGAATGGCGGCACGCTCACTGTCTCGCCTTGGAAAGAAGCTTTCCTTAGTGGAACTCATGTTGGCCTCCCGGACAGCTGCTGTCAACATCAGATGGATGAAAGAGGATGCTGAGTCCCGAGGCACTCGCCAACTTGGCCGTGCGCAATGTGTGGCGCTGGACAAGGTTGACGATGAGACGGTCAAAGACAGGAATGGGAATACTCGTCTGCGAATCAACCTCACAACCCAACAAGGCCTCAAGTGGGCGATGCTTGCGGTCAGGCATATATTTGGGGGGTTTTCATTGATTTCTCTTTTCGGTACGCACACGATACGTATGAGTACTACGGGGCGGACCCCAGCAGGCTCGCAGGAAGCTCGATGTGCTAGCCGCGAGACAGCTGGGCATGTCGATGTCACCGTGTCGTGTCTTTCTCATTCCTTTGCCATTGGGATCAACTGGGTAGGGTAGGTACCGCGCTTCCCCGTTCCGCGATGGGACCAGCTAGCGCAACACCTGCTTTTCTATTCGTAGGCAGCCCGAAGATCCAAGGTCCCAGAGCCTCATCTCCCGCACTGGCCAACCAGGAAGCGGATCATTGTCGAGACAAGGCTCCCCGCCTTGCCTGCATCGGGGAATGTTAGACGAGCACTAGCCATGTGACGGAGTCTCACACTGAATCAACACTGTCTCTTATCTGGGGAGAAAATACAGTACCATATGTGCTTGATCATGCCAACTATCATCAACGACTCGAGTACGTGATCGGCCAGTGCATGCTGGATCCGAGAGTTCCAATTTTAGGGCTTCATAATTGACAGCTGCAACTTGCTGGGGTTGATTCCTGGATCGCGTTGTGTCCTACAGAGTTCTCGGGGCGTGCTACCACGGGCCTGACACAAGCTGCGCTGAAAGGACGAGAACAAAGAAAAAGAAAGAAGAAGAAAAAACACACCCTCGTACCCGGACGTCGATTCCATTCGTCAAACCAGTTCACGGGTGCTAGGCCTGAACAACCATGGTGGAAAGGACGGGACGAATGCATCGGACGCAATGTGATCTGTGGAACACATCCGGGAAGAGGATGGATATGCCCACTCATGGCCGGCTCCCAGATGCGACCCCCATGGATGGAAGCGAATGGCTCCGATACGTACCTAGACTACTACTGTACGTAGGTACTGGCGATGCAGGCGGTTGGCCCAAGCGCCCATCACGGCAAAGCCCTGCCTGCGGCCAGACAAGCATCTTGAGCCATTTCACCTGTCGCTTCCTGGTCCATGCACCTCAGCTGAGTCTGGACCAGGTTCCACGCGCGACGTAGTTCGGCGTCAGTTACTTGGCACTAGTCCGATGCAAACCCTAGCGCGGGCGGCGAGTCGGGTCATCACTCTCTCTCTCTCTCTCACACACACACACACACACACACTCGCAGAGGAGAGCGCCCAAGGTTTGGCGTCGACGAGCTCGGCGGGGAACCGAGATGTCACGCACCCGAGGGCCGCTAGAGAAGACCGAGCGGCTTGGGTGCGAAGGAAGCGAACTATATTCGTATAGCCGCCGCTCCCAACGCACCAGCTTCACTTGTTGGTTGATGGGAGCCAAATTGGTTTGCACGAGCCATGACGGTCCTCATTCAGAGCATCCCAGGCAAGCTTTCAGGTGAGACTGAGACCGAGAGTTGGTAACGACTCGGACAGTTTGGTCGTTGGCCCGTTCATATGGGAATAAGATTCAGCATGAACCATGTGTTCCTGGGAACAATTTTACCAGCGCCCTCGAAGGGTTATGTGGTTCAGTCTGTTCCCATTCTCTGGGAGACCGTTGTGTTGGGCTGAATGGCTGGCATATTGGCTTGCTTTCTGGCTTGCTGGCTTGCTTGTCCCGCCATGCCCTCGGCACTGGGCTGCTGGCATCATACTCCCATTACCCATCACCCATCACCCACCCCTCTCGGGACGGCTGAATTCAAGGCACTCGTGTCACGACGACTGAGCGGTATCAGTTGGGATTGAATGTTCTGGCCAGGACTTACATGTTACTCGAAACAATCCGGTGAACTGCTGTCGGATACTGTTTGATGCTCAGAGATGGGTGGGCCGCCTAGGTACTTAGGTAGGAAGTATCTGGATTTTTTTTAACACTGAAGGATTAAGACGCACAGTCCAAAGCTCTTTGTCTATTACGTTTATGCATGGCCAAGAACGAAGTCAACCATGAGCAAAGGGATGATTGGCCTTATTCATTACAGCCCAATGCATTGCAAATAACTGCTTCCACCATCAATCCCTTCGACGGCGACCCAGATTTAAGGCATTAATTAAACCATGTGTTAGCCAAGGGCACGGAGGATTGATCCATGGGAAGCAGATCTGATACAAAGTCCAGCATATTGGAAGACGGATTTTTCCAGTACTATGCAGGATGAAGAGAGACATGCAGCGGAGCTTGAGCGTCCCGGGCTCCAGGGGAAGATTTCTTGTCGTTTAGGCACGTAGGCACGCAACAAAGGGGTGAGGAGGTGATGAGCATTGTTACACAAACCCTCATTCACACCAGGACGTGATCGTCACTTGTCCTATGCGAGCTGAAGATCGCTGGACAGATTGTAAAACACGCCGTCCATTGGAAGACGGCCGCAAAAGAAATAACATAGCTCATCCAATGGCTAGGCTTTATAGCAAGACTGTTGTTCTTGTGTGTAAGAACCGGGCGCCAGGGTTCCGTGAGCAGATGCTTGAGTGAGTGACGTGAAAGCTGACGCCCCAGCTAAAACAGACACAGGACGGAGAGGCAGGGATGCTAGGTATCGTCGCACCATTTCGGTGTCTTCAACGCTTGGTCTTTCATGGTTTGCACACCGAAGGCGGGAATCATTCAACATTTGGGCAATCGTGTACGGACCGACGAGTACTGACTGTGCACGTTATGTTATCGCCGGCACCAGATCAAACTCGGTCACGGACCTTCATTCCAGCCCACCTCCATTCCAACCAGTTGGTTCAGCCATTGACTAGATGTCGATTGGCTTGGCCGCCTTACCCGATGGGCTTGATCGTGCGGACGGATGAAAGATGAGGGTGGCAACGCCGCAGAGG
>JAADYS010000157.1:0-36886 GCA_012931995.1 Fusarium albosuccineum | reverse complement strand
CTATTATATCTTATTACTTACCTTTATACTATGACCTAGCTGCTTGACCTCTTCACTCTCTTGGTTACCTTTGGCCCTTAATATATCCCCAGCTTGGACCTAGCGATTGCAACTCAAGGCCCCGAAAAGGGCAACTCGTAGGTGATTTAGGGCCGATAGCGCTAGTAACCTTTTCTGTAACAAAAAGTTGCTGCCTGGATGCGAGGTTTGTCGGCATTGAGACGTTATGATGATCGACAAAGGATGGTTCTAGAGGTCCATGTTCCTTTTGTTCTCGAAGCGGCAGCTGGATTATAACAAAGTTAAAGTTACGGGGACCCAGCCCTGTGAGACGGGATTAACTAATGCCGCGCGGGGGCACCCCGGCATTTCCAATGCTACCGTAGGCCCAGGGACGGAACCCAGCGTCAGTTCTCCCAGGCACCGTTTGATGCCGGGCCTCTTTAGGCCAAGATTAAGGACAAACACAGCATCCACACTGCGGATCTAGATAAGGAACTTCTGTCCGTCCTTAGTCCACTGGAAAGTCGTCTCATGCCATGCCTCGCCCCGCCATCACCTGGGTCATTTCAGACTAGCCTGTGCTTCTGAGTAACGGCTTCATTTGACGCCAAGGCCTTCTCCCAGGCGGCCGCTCCTAATCTCACACACTCCATGATGAAACCGTCTAATCGTCCCAAGGCTCTGCTGTGGAGGATATTTCGATATGGCTAGCTAGATAACAGTAACACCTAACTCCTTTTCCCTTTAATCCTTTGAAATTCACCGCTCTCAATCCTCTAATATCATGCTAATCCCGAAATCTGTCACAGCGAACAGCAAATATTGCACGCCGTCCCAATCGCCCCAATCGCCCTTTTCTTGCCATCTGGTGCCCGAATATCATCTCGCTGTCCTCCCTACTGCCATCCCTCAAACCCAGATAGCCCACACATGCGAGCAACAAACCCGAACTCTCGGTCGTTCCGACACTCCTTTGTGTAATCCAATGTTGTGTCATCGCCATCCTCAAATAATTCGCAGGGTGAGTCGTACCCGGCCCATGGATCCGCACTCATGGCGTAGTCGAATATCATGGTGCCCGCTGCTGCGGCAGTACCCCCTCGACTGAGATAGTTTCGTGTCATCGGTGGCACTTGACGAATGCCCTTGACACTATCCTCATACACTTGCAGTATGTTCGTCTCGTCAGGGATTCGTTTTTGTTGAATACAAATCGCAAAGTAGCCACACAGCTTGGCAAAGCGGTATCTATAACCTTTGTCGGTTGGCAAGTTCTCCCTAACCCAACTGGGAGTGTTTCTCAGTTTGATCTGGTGCCAGTCATCCCACCTTGGGTCATCCGCAACGACTTCTTGGAGCATATCTCGGTGCAGCTCAGCCTGTCGTAGGAGAGCTATCTGCATCCTTGGGCTCAGAAACCCGCTGATGCATTCTCCGCAAGTGCACCCATACTTCAAGCGTAGCGTCTGGAGGATAATATCCGGTGCAGGGCCGCGTTCATGCTGTTGTTTCGTGGTGCTAGAAATGTTGAAGATGGTTTCCTTCGAGATGCTGGAAAGGTTGCAAACTTTGATTCCTTTCAAGGCAGCGACAGAGGTGATTTGCGATTCAGTAAAACCTGAGAAGTTATCCGACAACACCACTTGCTTATAGCCCTCCGGGTCTTCCATCATTCTGGTTCTCCATTTCTCCATGGTGGACATTTGTAGAGCTTCGACAGGCGTGAAGCCCTCTCTGTTGCGCATTAATCTCAACTGAGGCCACTGACGTACAATATACGCAACTGATCTCGTCCAGGCTTTCATAGCGACAAAATGCAGAACTGTGTTTCCCATGTTGTCAATCACGATGCTAGGGTTGCTCTCCAGTCGAAAATGAAGGTCTTTCCGCAGCCGTTGGAGGCACTCGTCATCAGACATGTGTGGCCAGGCGAGAGTGTAGTGGATGGTCGATTTTTTGGGCGTTATAAAGGGAGGCTCGTTCCAGTCCTCTGAGATCCTAAGGCGTTTCGAGACATGCTTCGGGTCGGTCGAAAAGGCAAACCAACCAGAAGTTCCCACTCGTCTAAACCCTAACGAGCGGAAGAACTTTTCTTCAGCCTCGATCTTCAGTCTGTCTTGCTCCTCTTCATCCTTTGTAGGTTTGTCTGCATTTCCGGCTTCGACTGCAAGTTTGGAGATTCTCAAGTACCACCCTGGGTGGGCTAGAGCAAAGAACTTCCTGGACTTGAACCGGGTCTTCTCCATTATGTCGCGAAAGAGCATCGTCCCGAATTTTTGGAGGCAATTGTCCGGCTTGATGTCGATGCGTTTGAACAAAAGTATGTCACCGGTGTCGAGCTCGGTATTCCAGACACCGGTTCCTTTCTTGATAGGATGTTCGTAGAATTGTCGGTCAAGACGCCCAAACCTATCAAACAGATCGAAGGCCAGATCTGACGTATCCTTATCGGCTTCCTCCATTGCTGTCCAGAATTTGGGGTGAATCTGAGATCGCCTGATCAACTTGGCATCGCATTCCGCAACTTTGGTGTCTCCATGAACAGCCCATCCATCGATCAGCTCCAGCCAGCGGAACTCTTCCAATTCTTGATTCCATGGGTGATCTGAGGAGGGAAACGGATGGTGCGTATCCTCTTTGTCACTCTCGAAGCTTTCGTCAGAGTTACTAGAGAGGTTAACGACAAGAACTTCATAATTGCAAAGCGAGACACACGAAGTGGGTGAACCAACAGACGTTTCGTCCGAAATGGAAGAAGGCTCTGGACCTTCGGAGTCCTCATCTTCGGTTTGGTTTTCCACCCTCTCAGTATCTCCGAAGGTGGATTGCTGAAATTGGAAGAAGCGGTTGTCAGGTGGCGGGTCATTAAGTTCTCCTTTGGTCCTGGACCGAAGAGACACAAAGACTACAATAACAGGCGAAACACGGGGCCCATGAACAGGGCCAGTAATGGCGTCGGACGATATCTTGCTTCGTTTTGAAGGAGAGGCACCGGAAGGGCTGCCTTGTCGCTTGGGATGGTCCATGGCTTGGGTTTTGCGCCCGGACGGCCAGCAATGAACGAAGTACAAGGCGAAGCGACCAGAACGTGCTCAGATGGTTTTTCTTGGGGCTGTTTTGGTGTGGAAGTGTGTGAAGGGGAGAAAGATGCAGGAGGGTGAAGGGGATTAGGAGTGGAAGGTGTGAGCCTCAGGATTAGGCTCTCGTGTTGCAGGAACGGCAGCTTGCAGCAAGTGGTCAGGCGGGCTGCGCGGTAGTGCCTGCCTCAGATCTGAGCGGACTGCACCAATTGAAATGCATACCGAAAGTTTAAAAGCCATTGCGCGTGTTATCTTATGGTGGCCTTGCCTTGAACTGTTTGTGATTTGGCAGTCGACGTTCGTTTGGTGGGTTCGCGTCTTTAGCTCTCTGAGTCAGTTACGGAATATGACAACTCTGGAATGTATCCCCGGGTAGCAAACCAGTTCATTCAAAGTATTGATATTCCAGTTACACAAACAATTTCGCCGTGGTACTCGTTTCTACTGTTTCCTGGCTTCAAACCCCGGCTGAGTTGGCCAAGAAAACGATCGGAACCGTTCGCAGGTCCCAATGCCCGACAAAGCCTTTACGTTCAGCCATATCGCCGCATGCCATCACTTCCGCGCGTCTGCTATCCTCGCAATCTCATACACATTGCGCTTACATCGAGCCCGTGCATACTGTAACGTCTTAACCGTGAGCGTGCATTGGATTAAGTACCAAACAAAGGCTTAGGATACGGTTAGGGGCAATGGTTTTCATCCCAAACAATAGCGACGCCAATGTGGACTCAAACGAACTGTAGCAGAATCTGGAGCCACTGACGGCAAATTCTCCGTAGGCTATCTTGCCTTCAAGTTAACTGGCATACCCATAGATGTGATTATGGCAATATCCTTGACTCGGTATGCTGGGTGGCTTCAAGGTCAGAGAGCGCCGTCAGAATTGAATTGCCAGCAGATGCCATAATAATGCAACAGCAACCACATTGGGGATGCTGAAGAGGAATGGATGATATGGTATAGTTAGTTAAGTAGAGAATTTCAGACCGAAGCTTGTCGGCTATTGGCAAGCAGTAGTTGAGCATTAACTGACGCCGACACTGTGCTTTGCCCATCACCACTTGACCTTCACTGTCTTTGGATATTCCACCGAATCAGCTTACATGGAAGCCTGGCTCGGACATTATCCGTCTCCAATCACGTGAAGTCATCTCTATTATTAGGTTGCTGGCTATGTCACTTCTGACACTGGTGCTACCCCCGAGCCTTCGTTTAGCTTCGTTTAGCCTCGTTTAAATTCGGTCAACTCCCCTGCCACCTCGTTTAACCTCGTTTAGTTCTGTGGAACCTCGCTCCTCTACTCAACCTCTTTTAGCCCTCGTTCCTCGCCCTCATCAACAACCTCTCTCGTTCTTTTTCGCCTTCATTTCTTCTGGCTTCTGTCATACAACTCGACCGGTCTTTTGAGCCTCGCTTAATTTCCCCACCCTTCTCGTTCAGCTCGTTCCGACCACACAACATTGAAACCTCTGCATCCTATGGCTCCCTTTGACGAGGCAGCAGAGGATCGTGATCCGAAACGACGCAAGCCACACACCAAGTCAAGGAATGGTTGTGTTGATTGCCGGAAGCGTCGCGTAAAAGTATGTGCGCAGTTCCATTCGCTCTATGAATGCGGACACTAGACCTTGCAACTCGATCTTACTGAGACAGGGTTCGTGGGACCAGACTTGTGCTAACCATTTTTCAACAGTGTAGCGAAGAGAAACCGAGTTGTCGTGCCTGTGTTCGTCGCCGTGTCAGGTGCCAGTATCGCGATGAGCCGTCTCTGCTGCCCTCTCCGTCGTCAATACAAGGCGGTAACACACCAACCTCCAGTCCATCTACGCACGACACAAACCAACAGAGTGCCCATGACTCTTCAAGTTTATTTTTGGGCTACAGGACTATTCCTATTGGATGTGGCTCGCAGAATTCCTCCCACCCGAGCTTCTGCATCCATGACATGGCCCTCCTTCATCACTGGACCGTCTCCACCAGCCATGAGATCTACAAGAACTCAGAGATGTCTACCTTTTGGCAGGTCGTTGTTCCTCAAATAGGTTTCGAGCACTCATTCGTCATGAATGGCATTCTCGGTCTGGCGGCCCTGCATCTTGCACATCTGAGCCCATCGGAGAAGCACCGTCACTTGGTAGATGCCGCTAGCCACCACAGCAAAGCCCTCCAAGGATTTCAACACGCTCTGAACAGCTCCGACGGCCAAAACAGCAATGCTTTATTCATATGGTCGACGCTGAATTTGGTGTATGTGTTTGGCATCTCGGGACGCTTGAGCGATGACCTAGAGAATGATTCGAGTCGCATGAACCGCAATGACCGCATCTTAGGGGTCGAATGGATACCCATGATCCGAGGCATCGAGGCAGTTGTACATCCAACTCATAACGCCATCGAATCTGGCCCGCTGGGTCAGTTGATGAACGTTGGGAACTGGTTCGAGCTGGACCCAGACAGCAACCCTGACGCTGCAGACCAGTATTTCGTCCGGTTACGGAACTCGTGGGAGCACAGCCCTGATGCAGAAACATACGAGGAGGCGTTGCGAGTAGTAAGAAAGTGCAGTTTTTTCATCACTCAGTTCAAAGATATGGACGCCGAGACACTTAACAAATGGGGCTACAACAGAGACTGGTCTGGGCCACTGTTGTTTATCGTTTTTGCTCCGAAGCCGTATTTTGACCTCCTGCACCAGAGACAGCCTCCAGCCTTGATTCTATTTGCCTTCTTTGGGGCATTATTTCATTACCAGAATGACTGCTGGTTCTTGGGTGGGTGGGGTCGGAATATTGTCGAGGTTGTTGACGATATACTGGGTGGATACTGGAGGTCCTGGATCGAATGGCCTCTTGAAATCGTTGGATTACGTTAGGGTAAATAAAAGTCTAAACGCTAAATACAAATTCGATCAATAGCAAGCACAAGATGCCACTGTATGTCCCAATTCTATATCTAATGATCTATCCTTCCCCTTCTAACCCCTATGTTTCAAAACAGTACACCAATATCACTCAGACACGCCAGTCCAAAGTTCATACATCTGACCCTAGACGCTGGTGATATTCGGGAACCATATCCATCTTGTAACCTTGGTGGGCGCCCCTCCCGTTCAAAGAGGCCATGATCTCAGCTGGGTGTCTCCAATTGAACAAGACCATGACGAGAAACATCAGAGCCGCGTCAAAGACGTACAGATATGCCTCGTGGCTAAGCAAGTACCCGTTAAAGCCCTGTATATACTCGATGGCCCTGAAAACAGACCGCACCATGATGAGCATACTACCGACGTAGAGCGCCATCATGTGCTTTTTCCAGGGGGCGCTATTGGAGCGGCCTGTCGGGGCTCGTCGGAGGGATCGGTCGAACATAGCTGCGATAATGATGAAGACGCCGAAGAAGATGAGCTGAACAAAGAGACCGCCGATTATGATCTTGGAACCATTGTCCATGGCTTCGAGCGAACCGCTGGCTTGAATACCGCCACCTAAGAATGCATCATTAGTACGCATATTGTCAGAGAATAGTGGCAGCCTTACCTCCTCCCTGGAGGAAAAATGACAAGACGTCCCCGGTAACAAAGATCTTAGTCAGCCATTTTAGGGGAATCAGAACGTGGTCCTCTCCATCCACCATGAGGATGATTCTCCCAAGCTCCATATAAATCGTGGCGGCGAACAGGGCGGGTGCGACGAGCAGGAGGATGGCTTGCATGATATAGGGACCAAGAGTCCAGTTGGGACTTTCAGCACCGGATTTACATCGAGCAGCGTAGCCGACAATCTCAACTATTGGGCACATCTCTATTAGCATGAGTCCCTCTTCGAGTCTTGACCTCCGACTTACAGATGCCACCAATGGCCAGAGGCAGCAGAAACCAGCATCGCGACCTGAAAAGCTGCCAGAAATGAAACAGCGTAGTCCCCAGAAACAACAGTATAAAGATGACGGCACCCGCTATCGTTGGGTCGTAGTGGTACAACTTGAACTCGTTTGCGTCGCTAGGAGACGATTCGGCTCGACCTTGGATGTGCATCCTGTCGGTATTTAAGAACCGTGTGGCGAGAAAAGAGCTGTGAGTGAAGAGTTCCAGTTGAAATTTGCAAGTTTGGCCCAGAAACAAGGCTTTGGGGCAATAAACCCAAGTGTGGAAAGGAGTGGAAGGCGTGACGAGTCCTGAATGAAAGATGAATAGAGATGTCGATGGTACATCATGCAGCAACCGAGGACAGGATATTCAAGGCTTTATAGATTCAAGCCCTCTCTCAAAAGGGATAAAGAAAAGGGAACAATTCCTTTGAGGCTATGTCAGCCACGGCGGTCCATGCTGGCCATGTCTGGTGGGGACTGTTGCGTTGATCCTCGCATTCGGCGCGCGTAGTCGTACAAAGCGAGGTTATACGAGGTATCGGAAACCCTCGTTTAATCTCCACTTAACCGCTTATCTGACAGTTATCCCTTTTATAATTGCCAGGCTATGCTTACGACTCAACTGTCAAAACTCTAATTGGTCCGTCTACCAAGACAGATATCAAACCAAGCCGCATCCATATTTTGTTGTCGGTCTATTATTTTACACAAGTATCAATTGCTAGTTGTGCTGGACATACAGAATGACTCTTGGCAAAAAATACTCGTTGTCGTGTCTGACTATCGCAACCACCATCACCAACCGAGTCACCCACCACAACAGCAAAAAGAGAAAGCCTCGTACAATCGCAATCGAATAATAGGAATAGCCCGATGCGGGGGTCGAACCCGCAACCTTGAGATGATTTCAGATCGTGTACTCGTAAGAGTCTCACGCTCTACCGATTGAGCTAACCGGGCGTGGCTCTGTTTGATGAGGACTCGGGGGCGGTAGGTTGGCTTGTGGACTTGGGCGGCCCACACCGGGGCCCTAGTTGAGAAAGTTTTGCTAGTAGATCCACCCTAGCGGAGCTTGGATAACCTCTATGTGATGGGAATATCTGAAAATATCTTGACGTGTTTCTGTTTAGCCTGTTGAATATGAGGATGTGCGAGGTTCCCAACTCAAGTCATTGGAGCAACTGACCTCAAGGCTGTGCATCATATACCATTCCCTCAGTCCATCATGGACATTCAAGTCGTAGTCTCGAGCGGTTAATATTTACATATTGACAGAGCATAGATTCATACACCTAAACCTCTTCATTTCAGTGACCACTCCATCTATCTTAGTATATAGTAAACTAGTACCACAGGACCACTCTGAGAAACGATAGGACCATAACGCACTTGAACTGTACGACCCATCCAAATATTCACTTGCCCCCAGCTTCCCAATGATTTACTCACTCGATGATCCTCGTCTGCTCCATATGGCCGAGGCCAGGCGGCAAGGCCCTCGAGTCCAGACACAACACGCCACACTCTACATCATCATTCAGCGACCTGCCCCCAGCAGTCGTTACCTCTGGAGCTTCTCTATCTTCGATGATGTTTCTGGGACATGGAGAACTTTTGGGGCACAAACGGTGAACCCGGGAGAGCCATGCAAGCTCAAAGCCCGCAACGGAGACCCTGGACAAGATGGCATGGGGTACATTCCTCTCTCGAGAATCCTCAGCGAATGGGTCCCGGAAGTCTATGAGCGATGCCGACTTATCGGGGTTTCGGAGGAGATTGATGAGGTTGAATCTAGTCAACGATACGTTCGCGACCTCTGCAGTCACCTCTTGGAAGAGGGCATTATTGAGGATTTTGAGTTTGAAAGCGTATTTTCCAAACTTGACAGGTTTGACTGTCCTGCTGAAAGCAACTACGAAGAACCCCCTAACCCATGGGCTAGAACTACAAGGTAGTAGTTAAATGGCGTTGACAGTCGTCTTTGCAGTATAGACTATCCATAGAGTCCATAATTTAATCATTAATATTAGTTGGTTACTATTGTTGAATTATTGTTGGATTGCTGCGCCCTACGGGGCATAACCTGCTGAATTGGGTAGTTGAGGTTTGGGAGGCCCAATCGGGTTAGGCTGGTTTTGTATCCGTCCGAGGTTTTTCCACGCCCTAGGCCTAATTAGGCTTAGCCTGTATTTACTGAGATTATTACTAGAGATACCTGCTGTAATGCTTTAATCCCTTTCTAGGAAGGTAGTAATAAAGTCACATTTATATATATAATATTAGTTGGTTACATCCGCCATGATTGAATACCGTAGAATCTCAATACATCCAGACACCTTAGCGTCTCTATAATCACGTCCGAACCAGTCAACTAATAGGATCGAGACGTTTTTGCGGAAAAGTGGAGGAACTAGTGCATCTGAATTTATTGAGATTCTACGGTAGTGAAGAGAAAGTCGGAGTATTCCGATAGAAGGACCAGTTCTCACTGCTTTGCATAACATTGAGTCGATTCAAACTATCACTTTGTGTATTCTAACTTGAAGAGTGACAAGTCACAGGGAGGACGGTTGGCCGGCTTGACCAGATCTATAACTGACTGCATGATGATTCAAGGGAGATCGTAATGGTAAATAGAAATCTCACAATCCCTTCCCAAGACCTACTCACGAGTGGTGAGAGTTTTGATTCAGACATACAACCTCACGGCATCCATGAAGCGTACATCACGTAGGCTTGGCCTGCTAAAGCAAAGACTCATATACAACGGATGCATTACTTCACTGGCTCGTTTCTTATAGGGCCACGTAGTATATAGTGCCTTCCTACTACTTCCTCGTTCTGGAATGTGTCAAGACGACAAGTCCCACAAACGACTTGAAGCATCTATCACAACCCAATCATATCTTCACCCAAACTCCAACCTGACACACAATGTCCAACGCAGGCCCCAGCCAGCAGGATTCCCAAGCGGCTCTTCTCACAGCCGACGAGTTCACAGCCGATCAGCCCACAGCTGACGGCCATGAGCCTACTTCCCGAGTCTTTGTGACCATGCACCCCAGCGAATCCGGAGGCGGTTATCTTTGGAGCATCGCAGTCCGCGAGGTCAGGAAGGGGTCGCACCACCTCATCGGGGCACGGCAGCCACACGAGGGAGCTCCATACGAGCTTCAGGAACACGACAGACTCGCCTTGGGAGATGATGTCAAGTTTGTGTACTTTGATATCCCTTACGAGAAGCTTGGTGATACCTATGAACGGTGCCGCTCGACCAAGATTCCCAAGAAGGCTGGCAAGCTTGAAATTGGCCAGCAATGGGTCGTCGACGTCTGCAAGGTCTTGACGTCCAAGAAGATCATCGCAAAGAGCAAGGAGCACCAGTCAAAGATTGATTGGGTCAAGACGCGACGAGACTGATGTGCTCTGTTCCAGGAGGATGTCTTTCTAGCGTAGATTCTAGTTTCAGAACCACTATTCCTACATAGAAAGCAGCAATCAATTCAAACTGGTTAATAGTTCATAAGGTCCCCTGAATATTTGGACTTTGAGTAAAACAACAGTCACCCTTTCTATTGAGTTACTTCAGATATGAGTGGATCGCCACATTACAAAGAGCTATTGGGAGAGAGAAATAATAGCCATTCAACACTAGTTGTAAGTTGCAGCACGCAAGTCAAAGCCTTTGGTAGTGAATAATAGAGGCATAAAGACAAGCAGTACGTAGGACAAAGACGAGCTAAGAAGTCCAAGGTACTTCATAGAGATATGGTAACAAAAGAGCAACTCGATCGCCCACGCTCCAATCATTCACCATGAATCTATCCGAAAAAAGGTGTCACTTACCACCTGAAGGCAGCTCATCACTCAACTTCGAGAACAGTGGTGAATCTTACCTGGCAATCATACATAAGAGAACACTGATTCATGGTCAAATTTCACTTGCTCGCGAGTGAACAAGCCCGTAACTTGGTATATATGAACACGTATCATATCTTTATATGCCACTAAGACACCAACCAATTTTGAGAACCATCAGCTCTACCAAGGCTTCAACCCAACTCCTACTAAGCGATGCCAACGACCAGGAGTCAAGCGAGGACTGCGGCGTCGACTCACGACCGACGTATTGCCAAGCGCCACCACAGAACCACATCCATCCTCAGGCCTAGCAGCGGACGTCGCAGGTCTGAGCTCCCATACGCTACGCTCTACGCCGTCGTCTCCGAACCAACCCAGGGAAACCGCTATCTCTGGAGTTTTGCAGTCTTTGATGAACGTCCCATCATCTGGCATACATACGAAGCTAAACAGGACACACCAGGAGGTCAATGGAGACTCAACATCCATCAGTACGACCCCCGCCTGGCCCCGAATTATCTCGCCAGCGCGGTGTTGACCAGAATCCCGACTGAATGGGTCGAGATGGTTGATGAGATCTGTCGTGCTATTCCCGTGCCCAACCCTGAAGCAGGGCTGCAGTACTACAGTGAGAACTACATTGAGGACGTCTGTCAGACCCTTTTGAACCGCGGAATCATTGAGGTTAGCGAGTTTCAAAACATGTCGTATGGACTCGGGAACTACTCGGGCGCCCAAGAGCAAGATGTTGGCTCAGAAAACCGAGAGGCTTTGCCAAGCATTGAGGACTAGTTAAATAGGTAGTTAGAGGCTGCAGGTATACACCCCCTGCATTAGTTAGACCATAAAAATAAATTCAAGTTGAAACAGCATCCTGTTGTTCATATTGTCAGAGTTTCTGGTTCCAATTAAATCATCTCTTTATAAGGAATCTTCTGTTCCAGACTAGGTTCGTCAAATAGGATTCTAACGAGGGCGTGAACGGTGAGAGGCATATAAAAGGCGGAAGTCTTTAGAAGTACCTGAGGTTCTAAGAACTTGAAAGGAATCATCAGCAACTACAGGTGACTCAGCACATCAGAACAGTCGAGGACTCTTGGAGAATATCAGGTATGGCTTGCGCATCAAAAGTTGGAAACTCAGAAACATTCGTTCGATTCATATAAAGTGAGAAACCGTTAATAACTCCTGCTATTTAAAGAGTCCACATCACAGAGTTAACGTAGGTTCGTGATCAATAGGGTTGCCGCAACATCTACATAGTGCCAACATTGACTCAGATGCAAAAGTACCCTCAGTGTGCAAGTGAAAACCCGTATAGCTATGTATAAATGAATACTAGATGCTCCATCTCGTGAAACAGCACATGGCATTCATCGCCTTGGAACCAATCAATCCCCCCTTCAGCCTCAACCACCCGAATTTCAACTTCAAAATGGTATCCCAAAAGCGCTTGGACGCCATCCAGGCCAAAAGAGGCCGTGACATTCTCAGACATCTAGCCAAGTGGCCCGGCCATGCCGACGATGCCAACCCAAGGGCATGGTCCGCACTCTTGATCACTGTCAGAGAACCCTCCCACGGAACCAGTTACCGCTGGAACTTTGCAAGCTATGACGACGCCCTCATGGTCTGGAAAACCTATGAGGCGGCACAGGAGCACCTGGGCAGTCCCTTTGTGCTCGACATCCATGACCGGAATCCAGAGGGCGAGCCTGGTTGCATAGCGACAGCGTTTATCACGAGGGTCCCGAATAGCTGGATGGGCCATGTCAACCGGATGTGCCAGGGGGCTCGGATTCCTGACAACCCCATGGTGTACTTCTCCAGCGAGCGCTATGTTGACAAGGTCTGTGAGACTCTGCTGGACGCGGGCATCATTGATCCAAGTGAGCATGTCCAAGCGTTGGCCCCCCTCACGCAGTATCATGGACATTGCTCTGTGAATCATCAACAGGATGAGATGGGTGGCTAGGAGGTACACCTTTGCTTTTTGCTTCAGGTTGATAGCCAATAGAATGAATTGAACCAAACTAGATGACGGTGGCGATGAACTTGTAGAGTATATTCAACATAAGAACGCTAAATCGTTTTGAAAAAGACCAAAGGATCCCTATGCCAAGTCATCACGACTCCTCCTTTGTATCTCTAAAGCTCCAGTCCTTGAACGCGTCAGGCAGTGAACCACCAGCAACATCAGCGTTCTGCACAAAGCGCCTAATCTCAGCCTCCTCCTCGTCAGACAGCTTAACGTCAAGAGAAGCCCAATTCTCCTCAAAATACTTAAGCTTCTTGGTACCGGGGATAGGTATGATGTCATCACCCTGCTTCAAAAGCCAGGCGATGGCCAGCTGCGCGGTCGTGCAACCCTTCTTGTCGGCGAGGGCCTTGAACTGTGTGACAAGCTCAATGTTCTTCTCGCGGTTTTCCTCGGTAAAGCGAGGGATGGTCTTCCAGCGCATGTCCTTCTCGTCCTCGGCGGTTGAACCAGTAGCAAAGTTTGTCGTGAGCAGACCGCGACCAAGAGGCATGGCGGCGATGACGGGGATACCGAGCTCGCGGCACGTGGCGAGGATGTGAGTACCCTCTTCACCCTCAGCCTCGCGCTCGAAAGCAGAGTATCCGATCTGAACAGCGGCAACAGGGGCAATCTTGACGGCCCGGCGGAGGGTCTTTGAAGAGATGGCCGACAACCCAATGTGCTTGATTTTACCCTCCCTAGGACACTTCAGTAAGAGGTCTACTAGGTTTTGATGTTGGTCACTTACTCTTGCAGCTCCTTCAAGGCTCGCATAGGCTGCTCGATAGGCGTGTCTGGGTTGGGGTGATGCACGTAATCTTGGGTGAACCAAGTCAGTGATGTTCAAGGTGACAATGACCAGTCAAAACTTACAGAGGTCAATGTAGTCGGTGTCCAAAAGTTTCAGACTCTCGGCACAGGCCGTCTTTGTGTACTCGTACGAGGTATCAAGCTTGAGCTTCTTGCTGCCCTTGATAAAACCAAACTTGGAGGCGAGAAAGATCTCATCACGCTTCCCTGTGCGCTTGAACCACTTGCCAATGAGGGCCTCACCATCACCGTACAGACTATGTTCAGTCAGCCAACTGTTTTAGACTGGTATGAGTAGTGAGTGTTGACTTACTCGGCAGTATCCCAAAAAGTCGATCCAAGCTCGTAGGCACGGTCAAGAAAAGTAAATCTCTCCTCGTCACTAGGGACAGAACCGTAGGTAGGCAGAGATATCCCCATGAGACCGAGACCGAGACGGGCGACCAAAGGGCCATCCTTTCCGAGAGGGACTTGAGGGGCAGGCTTGGCAGGCATTTTGTAAGAGGTTGTATCGAATTTGTTAAAGTTTGTGTGATGAAAGAGGTTGTGATGAGCGTCTTGGTGTCGAATATCTGCTTGTAGTCGAGAGGAACCTCCGAGTTATATAGTCGGCGGTCCTTCACCACACGGAGTCGACCAAGGTTCCGCAACCCGTCCAAGCTCGGTGTGATCGTCATTATCTCCGCAGGACTTGCATCAATTGTTGAGACATCGTCACACTTGAGGCTGTAAACTCTTGGTGTTTGTGTATAAAATGGGCCAATCAGCGCGCACTGTTTCCGAGCAGTCCAATAGGTCAGAACCGGGGTTCCGTCTGAGGCTGGGGGCCGGGGTCCTTTATTAAAGCCGGTCGTTATCCACGGATCTGCGTCACCGGGCGAGTCTTGTTGCTGACATGTCTCTTCCAGCCAAGCAGAAGCCTTGATTTCCGAACTGGCAAATGGATGATATAGAGGTTGATCTTTTGAGCAGCCCAGCCCCTCTCCTCACACGCGGTTCATCTCACCAACCCAAACTAGCCTCGCGATGCATGAGATTGCAGTACGACCACCACCCGCCGCCGCCGCCGCCAGTCTCGCGCCCCGGAAAACAAAGTCCAAGGTCAAGTCTGGCTGTCGCACATGCAAGTGAGTTCCCCTCTAGTGACTCACTCGGCGGACTAAAACTAACATGGAACCAGAGTCCGCAAGGTCAAGTGTGACGAAGGCCGGCCCGCCTGTCACAGGTGCGTCTCTACCGGCCGGGCCTGCGATGGCTACGGCATCTGGGGCGGAGGCAGCTCCAACTACAGCTCCAACTACAGCTCCAACTACAGCTCCAACTACAGCTCCAACTACAGCTCCAACTACAACTCCAACCACAGCAGCCATCGACAGACCCCTGCAGACGCCAAGACAAGGGATAGGCGCGTCGCCCTGTGTCCAGCCACTCCCGTCTCGCGCCCTCTCCAGCCAACCCTCGTCCTGAGACTGGGTGCCCAGGAAAAGATCTACTTTGACTGGTTCAGGTGCAAAACTGCCTCTAAACTACCCGGCACCTTCTCGTCGAGTTTCTGGAGTACCCTGCTCTTCCAAGCCGGCACCAATGAGCCCGCCGTCTTGCACGCCATGCTCGCCTTGGGCTCGGCCGATAAGAAAGGTGCCGTGGGCATGGGCATACACAAGAACCCCAAGAGAACAATAAACGAACAAGAACAGTTCACGCTGCAGCATTACGTCAAGGCCATCAGCCACCTCCAGCCCCATTTCTCAGCCAAGGACAGGACATCATGTCGCGTCGCCCTCATCGCCTGCATCGTCTTTGTCTGCTTGGAGTTTCTCCGCGGCCACTACAAGACAGCCCAGCTTCACCTCCAGAATGGCATCGAGATTTTGAGTCACATGCAGGGCCTATCCGACGCAAAGTCTGGAGTTTTAGCCCTCAAACACTCCCCCGACTGGGCCGACGATCGGATTGTTGAGGCCATTTCAAGACTGCACCTCCAGGTCGAGCTCTTTAGACATCTTTACCAGCATTCCTGTCTCATCATCAAGCCGACTCTAGACCCTCGGAAGCCTCCAATCACCCAATTTCACTCACTGAATGATGCTTGGAAATACCTCGACCCAATCTTCAACAAAATATTCTACCTCACCCACCAGGCCCGCCAGCAGCTCATATCGGCGACGGAGCAGACGCTTCAAAATGAACTCAAAGCGAGATTAGGCCATTGGCTGCAGCTTTTTGAGGCTTTCTGTAAAGAACAGCCATGCGAAGGGAACGATGGCCTGGAAAAGCTATACCAGATCCTGCGCATCAACCATACCATGGTATCCATCATGGCAGATACCTGCCTGCGGACCGATGAAAACGTATATGACCTGTATACTGATCAGTTCATCTTACTAATCGCCCAATTATCAAAATTGTGGATAGTATCTGCCAGAACCGAAGATCTTGAGGTTGAGATGTCGCTCCACCTCACCTACATGCCCCGAGCCATCATGGACGTCGGCTGGATCCCAACCCTCTATTTTACGGCCGTCAAGTGCCGTGTCCACCGCCTCAGAGTTCAGGCCATCAGGCTTCTCAGGACCAGTCCCCACAGAGAAGGCATCTGGGACGCAAGCATTGCGGCGTGTGTTGCCAGCAAAGTCGTAGAGATGGAGGAGGGTGATTTCTACCAAGGTTTTGATTTAGAAGACGATTTCCCACTTGAAACCCTACCCAGTAAGCAGGATTTATCTCTGCCGCTACTACCAGAGTCACATAGACTCAGTGAGGCTGAGGTGGAGCTCTCCGGGGTCCCGATGGATAGGATATCGTTGTTCTGTAAGCGGGAGGAAGATGGCATCAACCGCAAGGTTCTCTTGTCTCAGTACAGCGTTCCTCTACAATGCTGGATAGACACATGATGAATAGTATGGAGACTTTGCACTTCACATAAGAACATTTCGATGAGATGAGTTGGTTCTCCCATGTTTGCAAGATGTCCTCACGACTACACGATTTAACCATTAAGTTCAGACTCATATCGTACAACCCATGTAACTCCCAACCAGATCAACAACTAGATATATTCCATTTCTAGTATCTGGTAAAAGCACCTCGCAGTGGGTCCTGCTGCATGAATGCAGACATCAAACACATTGATTTAGGCTATATCCAACACGCCTATACCCGGACACGAGATGTCGTCCAACCTCTCCTCACTGTCTCACGATAGCTTCATCCAATCCATCCATGCCAAGCACCAAGATGGAGTCCCTCATTTCAGCATCTGACCCCCGCATCGCCAGAGCTTTGCAGGCCATCCTCGACCGCGGAGTGACGGGTGTCTCGGTGACAGCCTATTACCGCGGCAAGCCAGTCATTGAAGCGGCAGCAGGCTACGCAGATACTGAAACTAAACGGCCCGTTGATCGCGACACTCTCTTTAGTGTCTTCTCCACTACCAAAGGCATCACGGCGTTGGCTGTTCACATCCAGGCCGAGAAAGGCCTTCTTCGTCTCGACGACCCAATTGCCAAACACTGGCCTGAATTCGGCGTCAATGGCAAGGAAAACATCACCATTGAGGACGCCCTCTCTCATCGCTCCGGGATTCCTTACATGCCAGAGGGCGTGACCCCAGAGCTCATGGCAGACTGGCAGTGGATGACGGAGCGAATCGCAAACTACACGCCTATCTTCCCTCCCGGAAAGGCCAACGCCTACCATGTGCTCGTCTACGGCTGGATCCTAGGAGAAGTTGTCCGCAGAACTGATCCTCAGCATCGGCCCTTTGGTCAGTTCGTAAGAGAAGAACTCTGCGAACCTCTGGGCGTCAAAGACCTCTTCCTGGGCGTCCCTGATTCGGAATTGCACAGAGTCGCTACTCTGTATGGCAAAAACCAAGAAGAGATCAAGGATCAATACCACGTCAATCCGATGCCCGTGTTTCCCGGTCCGAGGCAGCACAACCTCAGAGCCATGCGGCAGGCCGTAGACCCAGGCGCAGGGGCCAGAACCAGCTCTGCAGCGCTGGCCCGCATCTTTTCCATGGTCGCCGAGGGCGGTGAACTCGACGGAGTAAGGCTATTGTCGCAGGACCGCGTCAAAAGGCTTCCAAGGCCACGAGAGGGCATGCGTGAGATTGACGAGATCTTCACAGGCCCAGTTCCCTTTGCGGCCACTGGTTTCTGGCTCGGCGGACAAAAGGGAATGTCCGATCCGCTCGTGGGCGACCATGAAGAAATCGTCTTCAGCTCTGGCGCTGGGGGATCTATCGTATGGGCTGACATTCGTGACAGGCTCGCCGTGGCAATTGTGAATAACCACATGGACGCGGGCGTATCAACAGATCCAGAGCCAATCTGGGCGGGACTCGGCCGTGCCATCCGCGAGGTTATCGCCGACATGCAAGACATATAAATTAGCACAGTTCAATTTCTTACAATTAAATCTAGAGCCAATAAAAAGATAGATACAACCCTTAATGCTGGCTCTTATGTGAGATCCGATGCGACTTATTACGCTGGGATATACAGCGATAAGATAAGCCCCGTCGCCCGGGTCTGCTCCGGGCCCAAAGTAAACAATCTTCGGCAACGGACGCGACTTAAGACAACGGCCGCGGGGCACTTTACACCGGGCGCACCTTGATAGACCTCAACCCTCTAAAAGCCCTTGTCCTCCCCCTTGCTTTCTTCTTCTTGGTTTTTCTACTCTCTCTCCCTCCGTCACGCGCCATGGACTCTGAATCCATCGTCTCCCAGGTCCAGCGCAAGATTGAGCTGCAGTCCCCGGAAGACCTTTCTTACCTGATCGCAAACGTCCGCCGCGCCGCCACCGAGCATCTCAACAAAGCCTTTCCTGTCGTCAAAGGCAATGACGGCGAGGATGAACTGCGGAACCAGATTGAGGAGCTCGTCAACGAGGTATTTAACTGCCCTCTCCACTAGCTTATTGTCGCTGACCGCCGACAGTACATCGACAAGACCTTCTCCCTCGCTGCCCCAAACCTCTCTATAAACGGCCTCCCCGTCACTCCGGAAAACTTCCTCTCCGACGCCAATACCACCGAACCAGAACCCGTCTACGAGCCCTTCGACACCCGCAAGCGCCGACGCGTGGCCGACCTCATCACCCAGGAGGAAAAGCTCCTCGAGGATGTCGCCGCCCTCAAGCGCTCTGTCCCCGCCACCGCTGCTGCCAACCAAGCCGAGCAGATGCGCGACAGCCTGAAGCGCGACGATGAGCTGCTCGAAGCCCGCAAGAAGCAACTATTAGCCGACGCCGCAGAAGTGGATCTCGACATCCAAACCCTAGAGAGGCAGGAGAGCGTCGAGGCTGGGTTCCGCAAGGCGGTCGAGGGCTTGGGCCGATTGAAGCGGGAAATGCCCGCTGTCGTGGCCAAGATGGAGAGGGCGCGCGTGGCGGGCGAGTACGTCGTTACGCAAGGGCGGTGAAGTCGCATATTCCCAGGGCGGAATCAGTGTTTTAGGAAACAGTTTATACGGTGAGACTGTCAGGAGTTTGGAGTCTTGGAGCAATCGACCACCAACATATACCACTTCAAGTTACTTGGTCAATCACAAAATCTCAATGTTTGGAACTGCGTCTATTTTGTTGAGAACCAATGCAGTCATGGTGAGGAAGAAATAGGGCCAAGGCACCAAGCATCTCAGGGAAGTCTAGAACAAGATAGGCCATTCAGCCAGAGTCAATGCGACTGAACAAGGCCCTGGCTCTCTCTTTTTCCACTTCATATAACGTCACACTCCACCCTCCCCCACCCAACGTGTTTGTTTTATCGTCGTATCCCGCTCTGGCAACTAACCCCTCAATCCTCGGTATGTTGTTGAAAAAAGCATGGTAGGAAAAACGAGAGAAAAAATCCGGTCTATATCAAGACACAGAAAGCGTTCCAGTCTAACTAGGGACGGTCACCATTTCTGAAAGCACTCTCCTCTCCTTTAAGCAGCAGCAGGGGCGGGCTGAGTAACCTCAGCCGCCTGAGGGGCAGGGGCAGCCTCGGGGGCCTTCTCGCCTGCGGGCTCCTCAATCTCGGAGCCCTTGTTCTCAATCACCTTGTCATCCTGCTTCTTCTCCCACCAAGCGGGACGCGCCCACTGGGGGTCGTGCCAGGGGCCGGCATCGCTGTTCTCGCAGCCACCCTCGCACTCGCACTCACCACCGAACTGCTTGGGGAGGTTCTCGGCGGGGATCTGCTTGAGAAGCTCGCCCTTGTAACCGGAGCCAAGGATGTTGATCTTGGACACGGTGACGGGGTCGAGCCAGCCCTTGACGATGCTCCAGACGGTGGAGAAACCCCAGGGAGCATTGATCATGTACAGCTTGCCCAGACGCTCAGGGTAGTAGTTCTGAGAGATGACCGAGGCCTGCTTGACGTACGAGTACACCTGAGGAACCTTGCCAATGGAGACACCCTTGAGGTCCATGATGGTGCAGCAGGTTTCGAGAAGGTGGCCAGCCTTGCGGGAGCAAGCAGGGAGACGGGGGTCGGCGACGCGCTCGTACTCGACAGCGAGGTTCATAAGCATGCGCTCGGCGGTCGTGATCTTGTACATGGCCGTCAGGTCGATGCCACCGAGAGTCTCGATGTAGATGGGTCGGCCATCCTACCAGGAAAAAGTTGTCAGTATACATCCTCATGATAACTCGCCAGGATAGAGGCCATACCTTGTCCGTATTGTGGTAGAACTGAGTGTAGTACTTGCTAATCTCAGCCTTCTCGGGGTAGTCCCAGATAGGGACGGTCTCGTCCAGCTTGGTCTCCTTTCGCCATTTCTCCGTGTCAAGAAACCTAGTGGCGGTCAGTCCCCCCTGTCATGGCCAGCGCATTTCTCGTTCCACCGCCAGAGGAGGAGGCTCACATGGCTTTTGAGAGCTCGACGTCAAACTTTCGTGCTCGAAGGAATCGCAGCTGTAGAGAGGCGGCGTCAGTGTCGTTGCGTTCCGCGGGCGCGTCACCCACGGCAGTTAGGGATAGTCGCCGTTGTTGGGTTGCAGCAGCAGCTAGCTTCTTCTCATACATACCAGAGTCAAGGTGTCCAATCGCTCGGTGCAGCCCTCGGACTCGAGCATCATGCGGAACTGGTGCACCTTGGCGATCTGCTCCTCTGTGAGGTAGCCGGCGTGGCCATCCTGCTTCTCGGGGCCCTGGGTAGGGAAATCATAGTGGTCGTACTTGGCGTTGATATCCATGGTGATGGCGGATGGTGGGGCAGTAAGGTATGGGCGAGGAGGGGGAAGAAAGATGAGATGAGATGTGTAAGATCCGCAAGTAGGGGCAGCAGGACTTGGGAGAGGCTTCGGGAGGAGGGCGGGAGATGGCGCGAAGGGGTGCTGGAGGGCGGTGCAAAAGGGGCGTCCTTCGATTTTTAAAGTCCTCGGCGAAGAGAAGCGTAATTATCGGTCTGTCTTTGGGTCTCCCCTAGAGAGATCTCTTGGTGGGACTTCGTCATGGGTGTCGAGATGACTACCCGAAGCGGCCTAGCCCCTCACTCTTTCCGTTGAGGGGTACGTATCAGCTGAGGCGTCACATGGCGATAAAGAACCGCTTATCTCTATCGCTTCGGTCCCGCTCCCGACGTGCCGCCCACTCTGAGCCGAAGCTCGTTGAGTCTAGGTCCGTCCGCCGCCGTCTCGATCCTCGATACTCGAGTTGTCAATCAATCAATCAATCCTCCCCAAACCTTCTATGGCCACACCGTTATAGCATCATGAGGAATTCCCCGCAGCGGATCTCCCTCAATGTCGTGCGCCTCATCCACACCAACGTCGCCGGGCCGCGACCTGGGCCATTTCGATCATTCCATATAACCACCCCGGCCAGCCTTCCGCGAAAGCGCAGCTTCTTCACCTCGAATCCGTTCCTCTCCCAGGCCAATGACGATTCCCGCGCCACAACAGACCTAGCCAGGGACGATCAAATACCTGCCGCCGCAAAGAGAAAGCCCACTCGATCAGCCACAGCAAAGAACTCGCTGCGGCGTGTTGCCATCATTGCTCAGCAGCCGAAACGAGGTGCGGCGGCGCCCGGAAGCCCAAGCGATGAGCCCTCCAACGTGGTCAGCGCAACATGCGTCTCGGAATCCTTCAACATGCCTCTGGTCCTCGAGATTCTCTCATCCCATGGCTTCGAAATCGATCCGGATGGCACGGGATTCGACGCCAACGAGGTGCTCCACGCAAGAGGAGTCAATGGTGGGGACATCTTTGTCTTCCCGTCTGGCACAATTGTGACATGGTCGCTGCCTCCCGATGTTGTCACCAAGCAAATCATGCGCGCCGCCGAGGAGGCTCATCCGATCCCGTCTCGAGAATTTGAGGATCTAGAGTTTACAACCGATACAAACCGAGAGACGAGCATACTCAAGGGAGATGTGATCGTTTTGGGCACCCGCAAGGAACACAGAGACGGCGACACACTGGACACTACGCTGGCAAAGGTCGCATTCTCGTCAGGTCTTGCCCGGAGCACGAAACTCGCCGTTCTCGAGACAGCTCTAACATGCTACTTTGAAAGCACACGCAACATCCCTGCCCTCCTCTCCCAAGGCGCAGGCGTCCCCCTCGGTCGCCGATTCATTCTCCAAAAGACGGGCGAACTGCTGAGCTTGCGCGCGCGCCTCAACCACTACTCCGAGCTGACGGACTCGCTCCCCGACATCTTCTGGGACACCAGCTCGGAGCTTGGCCTGGAGGGCTACTACGAACAGGTCGGCCGTGCACTCGACGTCAACGTGCGCATTCGTGCGCTAAACCAAAAGATGGACTATGCCGCCGAGATCGCCAGCGTTCTGCGCGAAATGTCGAGCGAGCAGCACGGTACCCGCCTGGAGTTGATCATCATCTTGCTCATCGCCGTCGAGGTCGTCTTTGAGCTGCGCCGCATCGTTCTCGAGTGGATGCAAGAGCGGGAGATGGCTGCGGAACTACCAAAGCCTGCCGCATAGTCTCAGAGCGAGAATCATGTGTACGATAAGATGGAAAAGTTTCATGTACCTTAGGTATGGGTTTTATGTGGAAATCGAGACGAACAATTTTGGGCCTCGACATTGGCTGTTTGATAGATACCCCTCCTCAGCTCTGTAGAATATGATCAACTCAACACAATCCATATATTTCGCTCGTGAAGCAGAACCATCCACAACGCGCACCATGTTCAACGACAAATCAGACTGTTAACGACGGTACTGCCATCATCGCTTTTTCTTTCATTTACATACACACGCCAGTCCATCCCATGTGGCGGCTTGAATTACACAATCAGGAGTATCCATTCCCCAAGCCAACAACTCGACAAGAAACACCTCCTTTCGATTCTCTGTCTCCTTGTAAAATCGTTCCACGTCCCTTTTCCCTGGTTTCAAAAACCCGACTCCCCAAAAAAGCAACTAATAAACACAAATCGAGAATCCACCTCTAAACGCCCGCCTTGGTCCACCACTCGCTGTCTCCCAAGCCCCAGTGCTTAAGCTCGGGGTCTTCTACTCCTTCTCTGACCGCTCCCTTTCGTTTGGCGCATCACTCTGTGATGAAGGCCTCCGCTGCATACCAGGAATATAGGGAATTGGTACGGGCGTCACCTTGTGTGGAAGATGCGGCCCATGCGTCCTTTTCACCGCAGACGCACCATCCTAAGATGAAGGCTTCCGCTGCATACCGGGAATAGGAGGAACCGGTACAGGCGTTACTTTGTGTGGAACATGCCCCACAGGCGTCCCATTCATCGCGGCTCGTTGAGAGTTGGGTGTCTGTGGCTTCTGCTGGGCTGCGATGCTCGCCCGAGCAGCTGCAAGCCTGTTGATATCCATCGTACCGCCCTGCCCCATTCCTCCAAACACGGGTGTGCCGGGTTGGGCAATCTTGTCGGCGAACATGGCCGATCGTTCTTGAGCAGCGACTCGGGCCTTCGCTTGCTCAAGGATCCTCTGCTGCTGGGCCTCAGGGATCACGGTGTGGTATCCTGTGAGACCAGGGTTCTGAGTTGGCGTTCCTGGCTGTGGGGGATTGCTGGGGTACCTGTTCATTTGATTGCCCATCGCCTGGTTGGGCGTGCCATAACGCTGAGGTTGTGGTATGTTGGGCGAAGGGCTATAAGCCTGTCTATGCGTGACCTGAGGGGACATGGTTCGCTGCGGCATGGCTTGGCCGTTTGTGTAAGCCCCGAAGTTAGGTTGCGTGGGTGTTCCAGCTTGTTGTGGGTAACCCGGCTGGAAGGGAAATCGAGCAGTGGGTGTTCCCTGCTGTGGCGGCATCTGCCCAAACTGAGGCCTCTGTTGAGTCGCGTACTGAGGCATGTTTTGGTGGCCATACGGAGTCTGAGTCTTAGCCACTTGTGTCGCGTACTGGGCCGGGTAGCCATTAGGTCGGGTATATTGGTTTGGTTGAGGTGGTCGGGCTTGGGAGGGGGGCATAGGCCTCTGCTGCGGCTGGAAGCCTGGTGTAGGAGCCGGTCGGAAGTACTGCTGTTGGATCGCAGGGGTTCGATTAGGAGTTGCATATTGATTTGCAGGTGTGTGGTGCCCGTATGAAATGGACGACATGCTTGGTGTGCGCTGTGGGGGCGGCCGAGCCGCTACTTGTTGCTGAGCTCGAAGACGAGCCTGAACACCTGCTTCGTCTTCTTCCATGACACCCTTGTACTGATCTGTCTGGACCTGTACTTTGGTGCTGATCAGGAGATCCTCCAGCTGGTCGCCATTGAGTTTTGCAACCGCATACGGAGGCAGTGTCTTGATGATGAGGGCAAGCTGTGATTTGAGCATCTGGTAGGTGGCTTGCTCGCCTTCAGAGGGAGTCGGACCAGGAGTAGCCAGCATATCCCCGGTGACCGGATCGCTTGATGAGCGGTTTTGTGAGTTCGGAAGGTTGAGATTGCGAATCCGCTGGTAAGAGGACAAGGTCTCGATCATGTCACTGACTTCCTCAAGGATCTCATCAACTTCCTTCTCCTCATCGTCCCTCTTTGTACCCAAAGCCTCCTCCAATGACGGATCGACCACATTTTCATCCCAGTTGTCAATGGCGTCCTGGATAGCGTCCTCGTCAATTTCCGTGGCCTTAGTTTTGTCGGTAACCTCTTGGTTTTCTTCTTCATCGGCATAGTACTCGACCTCAATCATATTCTGGAAATTTCGTCGACCCGACCGTTGCCACCACATCCGACCGGCGACACTAGAAGGAACAAGTGCCCCCGAGTCGTCCTTGCATGGGGCGAAACTAGAAAAGGCTCCTCGGAAAAGTGACTCCATCTCGTACATCTCCAGTTCGGTGGTCGAAGGTCGCTTTCCCGCCAGACTCTGGGCGCGTTCTCGCTGCTTCGTGATTGTCTGCGAAGAAGGGGTGGCATTGCTGTAGTCGAGATAGTAACCAGAAGATAACTTGGAAGTGAAATAAGAGTTGTTCCGATACTTGCAGGTATCGGTCAATTCCGGCCGGTAAAAGTCGAGAGCATTCCCCTTGGCTTGCGTCTTAGGCTGTTTGGGAGGTTGCAACGGCGGTAGTGATCGAGGGGATGAGAAGAGCTCTCCAAGAGTTTGCGTTCGTTCGCGGGGTGTCGTTGGCGTAATGTGCGTCAATATCACGCCTTGGGGAAGAGGCAAATCGTGCAGCTTGCTTTCGTCGGAGACCGGGAGACTGGACCATAGCTGCCTTTCCTGAGGTGCGTAGCCCATGAGAGACAGGACCAGCTCGCCCTTCTGGGGAGGCGAGGGAAGATTGGCCTCGATAGACAGAGCTTCGGCAGTGGTCTTTGGGTAGGCCTTTTCTCGGCGAAGGAGCTGCAGCATCTTTTCTTGAAAGTCTGCGATTTGCGTCCTTGTTTCCTCCTTCACCTGTCCCTTCTGACCCTCCGATGAGTCGGAACTCAGCTCCTCGAGGGATGCCCGGATTGCAGAGACGAGGTCTTGGGCCACTTCGTCGAGGTTCTCGTACGCATTTGCTGCAGCCTTGTCGAATACGTTGGACGGAGAAGTGGGCGAGGCCGACTTTTGACGCTTCGCTCGGGGTTCATCATCATCATCGGGCGAGTCGGGTAAAGGACGCTTCAGGATGGACGGAGAAACATCGAAGCTGTGGGGGATGGTTAGCATGCAAAACAAGCTGGTCCATTCGCGGCGACATGACGTTCGCAGCACGACCAAACGAATCGTAAAAGCGAGCGTACCTGGTCAGAACCTCGAGGAACGACTTTATCAATTCCTTCTGGTCCTTTTTGGGCTCGCCGTTGGTGATGGCAGGCTTTTGCTCGTCGGGGCTACCCTCCTCCTCTTCGCGCTCGTCGTCAGAGTCGCGTTTTCGCTTTCCCGGAGCGACGGGCAGCGCATTATCGACGCTGGGAGACTCGGAGGCGCCATTCACCTGGACGCTGGTGGGCTGCGCCATGGTCGGCGTGGTCATGATGACAGTAGACCCCGTCGTCGGGGCGTTTGGCCGCGCCTCGTCGCGATACGCGGTAGCGGCAGCGGTAGTGGATGGCAGAACGTCGCTGGTGCAACTCCAAAAACTAGCAGGCGTCGTCGAGGCAGCGCAAACGGGCCGTCCTCATCCAAAAGGCGCACTGCAATCGTGCAATCGGGAGGTGCATCCACGGCTCGGCAAAACACGCGACAAACGGCCTCGAAGCAATATTCGATCCGACTCCTGGCGAGAATGGGGAAGTGCTGCGCTGGGGGGGAAGAATGTGTCTCGATCGCCAAGTACTTCTCGCTGACCAGGACCCACACAAACGCCCTCCCAAAGGGAGACGCTAGCCACCCCCAGCACGTGACTCCGCTCCGCGAGTCCACCCAACGGCTGGAGTCAGCGCTCAATTCAGCGCAGCGCAGCGCAGTCGGAGCTTCCATCACAGCCAGCCCAAGCCACTACCAATGTGACACCGGGAAGCCATTCACTACCTAGGTAACTAGGTTCCATGTTTGCACAGTTTCAGGGGCTGGATAACAGCATCCGAGTCCTTTTGCTCTAATACCTGTCGTTTCATTCTGCTTGACTCGGGTCGTACATGCGGCCTTCCATTGTCAGACAGACAAGCCCCCATTTGTTCGAGTTATTATTCACCATCAACCAACAAAGCCCACTCGCCGTGGCTGCAGGGCTAGCGTAGTCATGATCATGAATTGCAGGCACTCAATCTGGCTCACCTCCCCTCGACGCTCTGGGTCATGGCTCCTCCACAGCATTCATCAAGCTTCACTTTGTGCATGGCACGTCTCATCTGCAGAGCAAAAACAGTTCCGTCGTATTACAGAGCATCGTACATGAGAGAACTACGCTATCTCATCCTCCGCTCTCCATGTGTGTTGTGTCAATCAAGCCTATCCCATGCCAGTCTCCAAAAACCGTATCCGTGTCACGTATATCCATGCGCTATCTGATAATTCATCCATAATGTTCATCGTTTACTTAGCACGGGCCAGACCGACGGCGTTCTTGCCGAGGTCGTAGACCGAGTAGTATCGTCGCAGGAAAGCATCGCCAAGAATAACAAGAGGACCCACGGGCTCGGGGAAGTCCATGCCCTGGAAGGTAGAAATGCAGCTGCCGGAGACCTCAAGAATGTAGTCGGTGGCGGGGAGGCTGTAGTTGGAGCCAGAGAGGGTGAAGGTAATGTCGGGAAGAGAGCTGCGCTTGTCGCAGTCAACAGTGTACTGACCGTTGTAGCCCTTCTTGGCGCCGATCTCCTTGTTCAGGAGCTCAGCAAGAGCACTGGGGAGGACGTTGAGGGAGGTACCGGTGTCAAGGATGGCACCAGTGTTCTCCTGCTCAGCAACCTCGTCGCCAAGAGCAATGGCGTCAAGGTCGACCTCCCAGTAAGCCTTGCGGCGGAGAGGAATGTACTCGATCTCGCCCTCAAAGCGAGACTCGTCGATGCCACCGAAGATGGCCTCGCTCTCACCCTCCTGGTCGTCGAGGTAGAAGGCGAAGACGGGCTCGTCGATGAGCTTCTGGTTGACCATTTGGTAGAAAGGAGGGACAATCTTGTTGACGGAGATGGTGTCATAGCCAAGACCCAGGATACCGTCGAAGCGGCCAAAGGCAAAGGCCAGGCCGGGCTCCTTGGTAGCCTCGGCAAAGTCCTGATCCTCGATCTTCAGGTCACCGATCTGAACAACATCGTTGGAGATGAAACCAGACAAGCTGCCGGATCCGTAGTGGATCTCGAACTCGCTGCCGTTCTTCTGGTAAGTCGACGAGGCAGACGAGTCGTACTTGGAGTGAAGGTAGCAGGCAATGCTGCCGCACTCCTGGGAGGGAACCCAAAGGTTGGAGCTACCGGTGTCAAGGACAACCTTGAAGGACTGGGGAGGGGTACCGATGGTGATCTCGGAGAAGTCTAGAGGGTCAGAGTCAGTCGTGACCATGCTTAGACGGCGCAGAGTACTTACACTGGGCGTTCATGAAGTTGGAGACGGGAACGGGGTGACCGCCCTCGACGCTGGGAGCTTCAGCAGCAAAGGCATAGTCGGCCTGGTTCTTGGGGCGAGCAGCACCCATGTACTTCTGACCGAGGTTCTGGATGTGAGTCTCGATGGAGGTAGTGGCCTGTGTTTCATGGTCAGCGAGCTTCGTTGGGTTGCGTGTGCATCGTGTAGCCGCGTCATACCAGCTGCTCAGCAAGAGGGACCTTCTGGAGCTTCATCTTGTGGACACCGGCTTGGGCGGAGCCCAGAAGCGCGGCGGCAGTGAGAAGAGCGCTCTTCATGATGGGCAATCGGTCGAGAATGCGACCAAGAATCAACCAGAGGAAGCGATGAGACTCGACAGCGATGTTCGATGGCGAGCTTGATGGCGGATAGATGGGATGGGATGGAGATGCAGATGCAAGATGGAGGAGATAAGATGGTTGGTTATGAAGCAAGAAGCGGAGGTACAGATGGAATGACCCGACGGAGCTGGGGGATAGCTTATTGCGTGTCTGCGGCCTGTTTCGGCGGCTGGGTGGCTGACCTGGACCGCACCTGCCTAGATTCGTACGCCTCCGTACCTTCCTCCCCTGCTGGCGACCCTGTGACTTGCCTGGCCATGACGCACCAGTCGTCCTCCCGGGTCCACTTTCCCTGCTCAGCAACCGTAGCGCATTGACACCTTTCCGCCTTAGGCATCATGCGTCTCTTCCGCCCTGCATCACACAAGCGCCGTCTCATCTTATCGCGGGCGAGGCCAAGACTAAGGCGCCAAGCGTATCAGCCCCCAGGAACAAAATAACAACAAACGCCCGGCCCAGAACGCCTCACTCATGTTGTCATGGCACCTTGGTCTTACCGTCATGACTAATCGATCAAGATGCCGTGTGATCAGCCAGATCAAACGTGCATTGAGCTGGTTCGTTGGCTATCATGCGCAACATACCAGCTACAATAGCGGTGACTGGTATGATAACTGGCGGTCATGGATTTCCTCTCATGGCTCCGCTTGCAGATCCCAAGGGTTTTACTCTTGTTACTGATTGAGCTTCAACGGCTGGGCAAGGCCGGTATTGTTGAGTTCCTGAGGTAAGATGCGTAAGCGTACTAAAGATAAGACCCTTGCAGTGATTCAGGCACCAAGTTCGGCGAGATGATCTCATTATAAGAGGTTCAAGTTTCATGTCTCATGTTCCTTGCCGGGCGCATTGCTCAGTCTTCCAGATACCCTATACTCGCCTTGAGCTGAGTTCTATTAACCGTGTACATCCCGAGTTGAACTCTCTCAATGTAGTCAATATTAAGTTGACTATTGAATCATTTACACTACCATAGTGAAAATAAACCCCCCAGCTGCCTTGATGTATCTGTAGCTGTAAGTTTCTTGTCCCCTTGATGGGTGTTCACCTCCCCTAGGCCTGTATCTGCTTCAGCAAGAACATGAAGTCAATGCGCCAAGCCCATAGAAAAGGCCCAATGACTCGTAAATGGGATAGGACTGGACTTTCCCTAGCAGCGGGTTGAGAGAAAACATAGCATTCGTGACACACGCGCTACCTTGTGTTTCTAGGTGCTAACCTAAACCTCTCCGTGTCTAGGGAGGAGATAACCCATAATGCTGGGGTTAGAACCCAGTGAAACTATCCACATCCCCACCATCCTCGAAAACGACAAATGGGAGGTGTAAAACCTCGAGTTGAGTAGAGAGACCTCGCCTGTTGACGTCCACTGGTGACAAACTCCACCAGTGCGAGGACCCGTCGGCATCCGGTATACTCATCGATAGGAACTTCGTGCTCCGTGAATAGCAAAACATTTCCCATGGTTTAGAAGCATCTTGTCTTCTAGGGTTTGTAGCCATCTTTCGCGATAGTCCAAGTGGATAGCGAAGAATTCACCTCGTGCATCCTGAACTGCGAACCCGTTGCCCGCTAACTGAGCGTGCTGAGCACAGGAGTTAATGGCACAAGAAAACAATACAGGCTGAATATTGGACCTTCTGATAAGTTGGAGATAGGTGCTGTATAGGTTTTCCGATGCATCAGTTTGTAGTATGGGAGTGAAGTTTTGGTTCACCGCATGAGTTGTCGAAGAGGGATCTAAAGAGGAAGCAGGGGGCGCACCTTTTCACAAGCCAAGTCGGCCTAGAAAAACGTCCCTTTAGTTTTGAACTGCAAGATATGATTGAAACGGACAGTAACAGCGTTTAAGCAGGACATTCTTGCCGAAAAAATCTCTTACGAGCCGGTTGCTATATCACTCACTGTCTTGCCTCGGCTGCGGAACGTATTGAGGTCTCGACGGACAAACTTGTCCAGGTACTTGCCACTATCGGGATATCACCGACTTATTTCGAGCACTCTGAAGCTGGCAGCAGGTCCCTAGGCCATAAAAGTCTGTTCTATTTGTTACAGAAATGGGTCTCGAAAGGCTTCGTCGCACTCACACAACCAATCCATGATGGAGAAGATGTGACAGTCCCTACTATTGCTAGTTTCTACAAAAATGGTCCAAAGCGATTCGGGAGTTTTGAGCAGTTCGGCGACACGATATTAATGTTTTGGTCAAATGCTATCGCTCAAAGAGTTCAGGGTTGAACTATCTACTAGACCACTCCTAGTAGCATTGTTCAGGTAATGTTTCTCCGCGAATCACTCGAGCTGCGCAAGAAGTATGTACATGTCTTGCTGGTGAGCGCAAAATATGATGGCTGCTCCACGAGGTAAATTTCTAGACATCCGCGGGACATTCTTGTCTCCGGAGACAGGCTTCAGTTATACACTCAGTCCATCAGTGTTGAGAGCTCCCTGCTCGTGTTGGGAACTGAAGCTCTAGACACTATCACAATTGATAAGTCAGCTTGGAAATATCACAACTCTATCGGTGGTACCTGCAGGGCCTTGAAGGCATTAGGAGAGGGCGGCACCGAGCTTCTGCTTATGCAGGAAGTGTTCGAAGCGACGCAAAGAAGTAGAGTAAGCAACCCGTGATGACTTGGACACCAGGTCTGTATCTACATCCACTCCATCCGGTCTTGCATAGACTACCTAGGTACACTGTTGGGGAATATTCTCGAGGGAAAAAAAGGTCCGGCACCCATTCCTCGTCAGTTTGCACTCCTCTTTGTGAACAGTCTGGGATAGAGGCATTGATGAAGGAGTTAATGAGCGACATGCAGTTATTAGCACGTCTTCTGCGGTAAGAGAGCAACGGAATCACAAGCTAAGGAGACACAGAGGATCCTACCCCAGTTGTCAATCATGAGTTCATGTACCGCAGCGGGGGACCAACTTGTTAACAGCTTGGGTTCCTTCAACTTCCAGAAGACTAACTCTATATCCGGCCAGATGCGTGTGGCGCATTCGATGACCTTCGACGGGGGGAACTATCTGCAATGGAGACCTAGAAAGAAGGCGTAACTAAGAGAGATTTGTATGCAATAGGTTGGATATTGGCGGTTATTGCAGAGCTGCAATCAATCTCCTTCCCCGTAAGTTTCCCCGAATCTCCACCGATATGCCATCTCGACAACGACGGGGAAAAACAAGACGATAGAAACGATCTGTCCGAACCCCCAATTCTGACCCTCATACTCTTCTCCCATATTCTCGGACAAATCCTCCTGGAGCTTCCTTAACCTGAAAATAACCACCAGCAACGGCACGGCCAAGCTAAAGATCACGACGAGAGGCAGGATCGCGACAAGCAGCCGATCTCCGAACCACTCCTTGACCCGCTCCCGCCAAGAGAGTGTTTCCTTTGGTCTATGCTGACCTTTTTCATTCCGTCTAGGGGCATGGGATATGCTAGGGAGACCAGCGAGGAGCCAGAAGGTAAAGAGATATGTGATCAGGCTTGCAGTCAATTCCAGACCAGGGAGGGCCTTCCACGTTGTGCTCTTGGTAAGGTCTTTAAAACTACCGGGGAAACACATGAGGGCAACTTTCCCCCAGTCATTGGGTGTAACGTCTGAACCCTTGCGGTTCCCAATGGGACTCTGTCCGAAAGCATGTATGCATCTTGATAGAAAGGGGTAAAATGACAGTGACACTGTCGAGCTCAGTAACAACAGTCTTGCGTTGTGTCGCACATGATCAGCGCAACTGTCTGGCGCCGGCTCTAGGAGAGCAACCGGATACAGCAGCGGCATCATGCTCACGACAGCAACAGACTGGGCGATGCGTGCTTCAATGGCACCGAGGCCGTCAGTGCTGATGCCGTAGTCCTTGCGGACCAGCACCACGATCGTCGCGAGCTGGAGGGCGAGCGCAAAGTAGGCCGCCGAGTCGAAGAAGACTCGAAGGCCCGAAATGAAGATCTTGTTCCATTCGCCAGCACGTCCCTTCTTCTGCTTATGTCGGAGAAAAATGACTGCGAGGGAGAGCAAGACTCCAAGTGCAAGTTCTAGGATGTAGCCGGCCGCAACCTGTATACAGCGGGTAAGTTACCATCGAGCAAAGGTTAAAGAGGAGGATGAAACCAACCCCAATGCCGGATATGTCAGGATTCCCCGTTCCATAAACAGCGTTGCAAATCTCAGCCTTGCATTCTTGAAGTTTCGAGGTGACGAACTGGGTTTGCGATTCGACCGTGTCGATGTAGTTGCTAAAGTCATCCAGCTCCTTCAATTTGGAACAGTCCACGTCAGAGGCCGCCATATCTGCTGCTGCCACTGGAGCCGACTCTTTCCATCTAGTGCAGTTGAAAGAAGTTCTAGTCGACGCACTTGAAAAATATCACCAGCAGCTGGAGGAGGCTTTTCGGCTGATATTCCCGCAAAGGCTCAGCTGTGCAGCCACAACTGTAAAGGTTAGGTCAATGTACGACCACACAGCCCAATGAGAAACCCGTGAACATTTCTTTTTCGTGCCTTTATTAAGCCACGTAGATAAAAGACTTCAGCTCGTCGTCCAATATTCTCGGCATCGTCATCACATGAGAATCATGAGAATTTCTTATCAGATGAGGTTAACTGGCGATGAAAGTGAGTGAACTTCAGAGTGCGAGCCAAGTTACCAGAACCGACCAACCTCTTTTTCTGTCTACAGACCGACAATAATGTTGAACAGTCCAGTTCACCTCGCAGTTACCTTGGCTCTCATCGCGCACGCCCTTGCGCAGATATACTCGTCGACTATAACAGACGACCCTGAAGCGACGGATATCCTCGATCCCCCAGGCCCTAACAAGCACACGTGTGGATACATTGACGGCAGTAAGGGGCACACAAATGGGCGTACAACCAAGTTGCCGACTGACAAACGAAATCAGATACCGAGAGTGCCGTGTCATGCTCGTCTTCAACTTGTGGTATCCTCTACATCATTGGTCGCGGCAACGCCCACGCTGGGTGTTGCAGCAGTGCCAGCTGCGCTATTCCGACGACATGCATCGAGTTTGGCACAGCTTCTGACGGGAACACGGTCGAATGGTGAGCTTCTTCTGGAAGGTTTCATGTAGAGTCTAGGAACTAATAGTCGAACACAGCACCGAAGGCTCGCTCCTAGCATGTGCAACCTATACATGGCCCGAGTTGTCGGCAGAGTCATATTTCTGTGCCGAATCCCGGACTACCAAGACGTTGTTCACGCCTACAGGAGCCACCGGCAGCGGGGCCGGACTCCCGTCTACGGCGACGGAGGACGAACCAGCGACGGAGACGGAGGACGAATCAGTGACGGTGACGGTTGGCGAACCGAGACCAACGGCAACGGATGGGACGCCGCCTGATGATGACGGGGGGCCGAATCTAGGCTGGGAACACGGTAAGCCAATGCTAGACGATCGACAAACATCCCAAGAGTTAGTATCCGTGCTGACTATCAACTAGACTTAAGTTCGAAACAAAGAGTGGGTGCAGGAATCGGATCAGGCATCTCTGGGGGTTTGCTGTTGATCTTCTTTGCGTAAGTCTTGAACCTCAGTCTAGGTTCGACGATACTAACCCATATATTGCAGGATATTCGGGTGCTTTAGATGGCCGAGACGAGAAGTCAACCGGCCAACAGAGCGACAACAGGTTATCGTAGAACGGCAAGATGTTGGAGAACCGGGTGAAGACGTCCCTGTGAGACAGTTGTCTACTACCAGAAGGGAGACCTAGATAGTTTAAGTAGAATCAATATCGAATCACTTCTCTCATCGGGTGACCAGCATCCGGTTGATGCCGTTACCAGAACAGCAGTCGGGTGACGACAAGACATTATCATTATCCCAGGGAGGACTATGGGAAATCGAAATCCCCAAGTTCAATAGTCTTGGCATCATCGAGATATCCAGAGTCTTTGATATTGACACAGCGGGGGAAGACTCCACAACAATGAGACATGGACGGGCGCGTAGAAAGGGCACCGTCGCCAGCCCTGTCTCTGAATAGACTGGCATGACGGACACGAATATCTCCAGCGCCACCTGCAGAATCAGGGAAATGAGAAAAGGCACAGCACAGCACATCACAGCATAGCACGGCGTGTTGGCAGCACTTGGATGGCTGTCAAGTGTCATTGGTGGCAAAGTGTTGCAGACGATCGCTGTTCCGGTGGACCAAGACCTTGGACAATTCACGCCCACGCCTTGGAACGGGCTCGTGACCTTGGCCAAGAGTCGAGCAAAATAGGCCTCTTTATCCACTAAAAGACGCAACGCGCTGCGATAACCTTGGCTGTCGCGCAGATCAAAGACCGGCGGCACAGCACAGCCAATTCATCGCGACACCACATGGGTTGGAGATGGCGTGGCTTGGCGATCGCTGGACGAGGCAGGTGGAATTGAGTTGGACAATGGCTCGTCGGCGTCGAATCTTCCAATGATTATGAATCTTTTTAAGATTGAAAGGCGCCAAAAATAGCCTCCAACGGTTGATCAATCTCTCTCCCAGCGCTCAGGCGCCCGAGGGCGACGAAAAAGGGACCATTGGCAAGGTTCGATAAGACCAGCAGCGGACGGGACGGCGTGCCGGCGAACGGTCACCACCGCCGGCTCGGAAGGGGTAAGTTACGGTGCAAGACAAGGAAGAGGGTTGTTGGAGAAGAAGCTTGTGCAAGCCAACTTGTACTCTGCACATATGTATGCGGATAAATCAAGACGGTGATGCCAAGTGGTGGGCTTATGCCAGAAAGTGGCACAAGCCTTTGTAATCTCGATAACTGGGGGCATGTCTTGGCTGGGTAGCAATCAACACAGACAGCGAGCGAATTGAGATGAGACTCTTCAGCGATAGGAATGGAAGGTTGTACAAGCCCATGCGGGATAATGCCTCGAGGGTTAGCTGGCAGTGGTTTGTTGGCCTTGACTGAGCTTTGATACCCCAGCCTTTCCATCTTGACTCGAGAGATGAGACGAGAAACCGAACGACAATCCAAGTACGAAAACGGTTCGGGACGAAAGCCACGTCGAGCCGGTGACGCCGCCATGTCTAGACAGGGGTGAGGCCTTTTCTCTTCATGTGTGAGCGTATCCGTTTTTTTCTGCACATGTTGATGTTGATTACGCTCGTTGCGTGGCATGGAGACAAAGTAAATAAGTGGACGGAGCAACCGCAACATGGTGAAACCGTGAAACCCATCAAGAGAGGGCTGACGACGTCGACGACCCTGACGAGTAATCTACAATGTAATGCAACGGTGCATCTCGGAATCGCTAGAGATGGGCCGGAGGGCGTACGTACGTATCTACTATCGCTTCGAGAACGGGCCTGGCGCTCCGTAGTCCGGTCCCCTGGAGGCGCCCCGAGATGCCATCTCCGGAGCCAGGTTCCGGAGTTTCGAACCCGATACGGACACAGAGCGGACAATTGCGGTTCCCAGTGTGTTCAGAGGCCGCAGAGAAGCCCGACCACCGCATACATTGCCTTCCCAAGCTCCAGGCGGGAGCATCGTGAACCCGTCTATTCGGGCGGGACCGCGTTAGGGCTATATCATTTTGTCTAGGTCCAGTCTCCAACATATATCCACGGGGCCCCTGAATGGAAATACATGAGGGCATCTCAACCCCCTCAAGAGCTGGACAAACCATGAATCGGAGAATACAATGATCTGACCCTGGTTTTAGGGCGGCCTCAATATGGGGGATAGGTGCTGGGGATAGGGTCCTTAGATAGATGGTTGGAAACCCAGCAATCAATGTTGATGGAGACGGGGAGGGATCATGGGTGCCACCGATGGGCAGAATCGAAGGATAGATCCCGTACATAGAATAAGGAAAATCTGCCTTGCCAGAGGTAAACCTGGAGCTTGCTCGGGGAGCTTTGACAGGCGGTTGAGCCGCTCGTTCCTGGCTGGTGGTTTCGTCTTCCTTGTTCCTTGCTTTCACGGCGCTCCTTGCATTGAACTTTCAGGCACCACCCTTTCAAGCACACAAAACGAAACAATTTAATTCAACCCTCCTTTTCGTCTCTTCGGGAAAGAGACTATCTGCTGCGGTGCATCTGCGCCTGTTGCGTGTTCGTATGTGCCAAGGTTTGAGAGCCTTGGTTCTGACCAAGAGTGTGTACGTATTCGTCCGGCGGGAACTCGAGCAGCAAATCGACGTTGCGAATGGCTTCGCGGACTTCGTATCAAGGAGGGAGTCGGGCCCACAAAAGTGTCATCCGTGCAGGAGCAAATCAAGAACAGCTTTGTCAGTGTCGGCCAGAAAGGGCAAGCGCCGTCGCTAATGTAGGAACCGCTCCTTTGCACCTGCCGTGAACGCGTACTGTGGGGCCATTAACCTTATGTCGGCACTTTATTCACCAGCGCACAAATGAGGGAATTGTGCAAAGTTTTAGTGCCTCATCCCAGTGGCCTGGGGCATAAACTGCTCCATTGTGCACATGGCTCGCTCAAACGAAGAGTGGGCTCGGGAACCAC
>JAADYS010000156.1:0-28616 GCA_012931995.1 Fusarium albosuccineum | reverse complement strand
CCTTACTTATCCTTAGCTATAGGTAGGCCATTTAGGCATACTTAGAAGAATTAAGTACCTATATCACTACTATAATCTGTTGATATTTTAGTCCTTCCTATATTTTTAGACCCATAGGATCGGGCAAAAGTCTATAGCCCCTAAGAGGGTAGATTTGCTTGCGCAATGGCAGCGGATCTGGACGAGACCCAGTTTCGTGTTTCTAGACCTATATGCTTAAATCTCAAAGTCGCTGCCATGTCCCAGTGCCTCGTCTAGAAGTTCCTTTGCTGTGATTGTGTCCCAGTCTACCAAGACTCGCTCTTTCATCTCGTCCATCTTTCGTCCCACAAATATTTCCATATTCCTTCTTCCTTCTTCCCCTAGAAGATGTGCTCTTGTTGTCCAAAACTTATCCTCTTGCACACCCAGCTCCCGGGAACCAAAGAACCTTTCATCCAAGTACTTCCAAAAGATAGTATCAAAAGCCCAACTCTTTCTTGAAGCGTAGTTGATCCAGAACCGACCGCTCACCCAGCTCTCGCGCATATAGGAGGATAGTTTGAACGGCAGTACGTCAGCCGCCTCGCCTTCGACATCTTCCATCGCAAGTAGCCAAGTCTTGAGTCGGACATCGTAAACACTCGCCCAGTCATCAATTCCGGCAGACCACATCTCAGGAACCTCTAACAGGAGCCACCAAGGCGGATCCAGGCTGAATTGCGCGGGTGCAGCATATGTAAACTCCCAGTCAATAGCCGCAATGACGTCGTCGTCTTGATTTAGAAGAAGATTGGCTGGCCTCAAGTCGTCACACCAAAGTCGAAAAGAGTCGGAGCCATTTGGTGATGAGCACGTGAATTTAGAAGACTTGGACTGAGCTGACCATTTATCCTCAGCGAATCCAAAAGTGGATAATCGGCCTTGTTTCGCGAGCGAATGAAACAAGTGCCGAGCCACATATTTATTTCGGCAGTCATCCTCGGAGCGGACAAGATCGTTGTGCTGAAAGAGTAGCTGTGCTATATGCATCTCCGCTAGAGCGGTATACCATTCGTCGGCGCTCCCGTACGTCTGGTTCGATGGAGGAAGCACTGATTTTGGAATGTTGGCAAGTTGGATCATGCTGTTCATATTCTGCGTGATAGGTCGTCCGGCTACCGAATAGTGGCCGTTGTCAGTCTTGACCAACGACCCAATCCGAGGAAAGCTGGGTTTCAAAAGCTGCACTAGAAGAACAGCTATCTTCTTGTACAGCCCCCTAAGCGTGTTCTCATCAATGTTCGGGTTTAGGACCGGAGTGTCGTCTGGATCTTGGCCAGGGATCGCAAGGGCGTCTGACATGTCCCGGACACTCTTGACGTGTTCCAGGATCATGGCGGGTCCAAAGTCTGAGGACGAGGTGTGGTTAAAGAGTGTTGGAACCGGGATATTGGTGTTTTGGGCAATGTATGCCGTAGTTGCGGCTTCGTAGACGGTCTTTTCTTCCGGGAACTGGACCAGATCGGGGCACGGTACTCGAACAATAACATCGGAGGAGTCTCCCTCGAGTTGGATTCGATAGAGGACGTTGAATCCGCCGAAGTATATAGGAGAGACTAGTGACGCCTGCTTCTCGAAGACCTTTTTGGCTAGGGCTTCGACTAGGCGGCAGGTGGTTTTGAGCCGGAGCCGCTTCTGGGACTCCTCGAAAGCTTCGTCATTTCTGTCCCACGCAACATCGTCGAAATTTTGTCGAGCTTTGGTCATCTTGTCAGAAGTCGTAATAAAGTCGCTGCATCTTGAGGCATCAAAAGAAGAAACACGCGAGAGAGAGATAGGCGAAACATTAAGAGGGTGGGGTTGCAGAAACCCCCGAGTTTTTGATGCCTGAGGCAGAAGATTGTAGGGTCCTGGCTAGTTGGTTGGTTGGTTTGTTGGTCGGTTGGTCGTCGATGGTTAGGTGGTTGTTTGTTGGCCGTTGGCTGGTCGTTGACTGGTTGTTAATTGATTGTTGGTTGGTCCCCTGTATAAACGGAAAGGCAATTCTTCCAACCCTCATTTCTGGTTGGTTCCAACAATAGCCAGCCCATCAATTTGGCCTGCTGCCTACCGCCCATAACCTGATGTGGGCGCTTCACGGTAGCATTTATAGTAAAGTGTAAGTTTCGTCAGTTATTTTGGGCGAAGGGGTTAAAGGAAGGTGTGGTATGGGTATAAGGCCGATGAAAGGTATAAAGAGCCTCAGTCGTCCCCTCCTCAAGCATCTAATCTTGGACAGCTTACAATCTGCGTATAAACCTATTCTTTCTTCTTGTTCTTGTTTTACCCTGGAACATCTGTCAGGCACTACTAGCTGGCCCAGTAGTCCCAAGCCCTTTCTCAAATTATCGAGCACCAGAAACATCTCTATCAGGCAGCTTTCAAACGTAAGCCAGAGTCCCTGGCCATTTACACGGTAGGCATCTGACAAGCTAGTGTAGCCTGTTATCATGGCCGGTAGTCGCGACCAAAGAGAGGACAGCCTCGAACGAGAGCTCGCATATGAAGACGCTACGGTGGCAGCCGGGAAGTCCAGCAAGGATAAGCGTGACGAATCGAAGGCGGAGAAAGAGAAGAAGGCGGAAGAGGAGAGGCAAGCCCAGATGAAGGAAGCCATGTTTGCAGCTGGAAAACGCAGCCGGGAGAAGCGTAACAAGTCTTGAGCGTGGTGTCATTGTTGTCGAGCGGGGCGTTGTAGATCGGCAGAGTATTTCTACATATGTTATCTATTCAACTGCATCGAAATATCGCGATCAAAGTTAGAGTAAATGCAGGGTCTTTTGTCAACACAGTAGAGATGACATGCATGTAACATGATGTGATCTAGACCCAAGAGTGATCTCAACGTTCGTGGAGCTGCTGAGGCGCAGTAGAAACATAAATGCAATCCGGAACCCCCTATCTGAGTGTGACAAACAGTCAGCGTGAGGGTGCGACATGGAGATTTATCTTTAGATACTGGGGGGCCGAGAGGGGACGAATGGCTGTCTACAATTAGACGCCCACTTGCAACCAGGCACGATGCCTAACTACCGTTCACCATCCGCGCTGGCTAACGGCTGGGTCTGAGTTGGGGTCGGAGTGCCTCGGCTCCTACGCTAGGGGATATCAAACACAATATCGACCGCCCCAGCTCTTATCCCGCCGTCGTTGATCCCCTTATTTCACTAACCCACCGAGTGTTCGTTCCCCTTCCATTCCCATCAGCAGATCAATAGGACAGACATCAAGGAAGGCCAATAGCGCACGTCATTGGTTGGGCCAAGACTTCTCTCCGGCAGCGCTCTATTTGACTGGTCCAGGAGGACCTTAAGTTGACTCTACTACACCACAGACAGGTTCGGCATTAAGCAAACTCCTCTTCCCTCGGCGCGCTCTCAATAAATAAGTGTACCTATTTACGATGCCGTCTTGGGCATCGCAGCCGTATTAACAAGTTGAGAAGGCGGTGGAGCAGGTCCATCGTGACAGGTTCCAAGCTATGAAAATGTAATTGTTTATAACCCTTCCTCCACTTGAAAGTTCCCGATGCGAGGACCGTTGTCCTGGAAACAGCATCCTTGAACATCGTCATTGTGTTGAAGGCCCAAGGCTTCGTAATTCCAGATAGAACAACTTAACATTGATCCCCTCTGACAATTACATTCCAATTATCCTTATGGAACGCCTGACCCACAAGCTGTTGTTCGATACTAGGAGCGCAGTTTCTGACGATGAGCCTAGCGCCAGCTGCAATGCTTGTGAAGCTTGATAATTCTTTTTCTCCTCCGTTCTGAGTACGTTTATTGTTAGTTATGAAGTCTCTTCAAACCCAATGTGAGAAAAAATAGCAGGCAGACTCACGTCGTTACACCACCAGATAGCAGAATTCCATGAACAACTGACGCGGCCGCAGTTGCCTGGTCCAGGGCCGTTTTTCGGCTTTCCTGGCCAGCGTTCAAGATACCTGATACCATCCCAGATGCGCAGGGTCAAGGCTGTGCCCCAAGGACCGCCGCAATAAGATCGAGGACCGTCGAAGTCCTTGGCATAATCCGGAATATGCTTAAAATCTCTCATAGAGAGTTCAGAGTCTGAGTCTCGCTCGCTGAGCTCACTCGTAGTAGTGTTGAAGAATTCTTCGTCCCAGTTAGGGTTCAGCTCGAGAAGTTTCTTATGAACTTCCTCAACCGTTCCGTGCAGAACCGTCGTAGGTCCACCTGGGGTAACTTCGACCTCCCATTCTGGTACGAAGACGTCGCGACCTTCAATGGGAAATTCAAGGGTAGCTGCCTAGATTATTTCAACATTAGCAATTGCCTTTGACGGAGATCTTCATTCGTGGCCTGACTGACATTGCAAAAGATCGCAGTACCGAAGAGGAGAGAATAGTCAAGCTTCATGGTTTTGGAAGGTGTGCAATCGATAGAAAGTTGAAGAATGGTTGCCCAGAAAACAATTTACTGACGGGGAGATGTGACTATTTATACATCTCGAGACGTCAAAGCTGTTGCCCTGAAACATTCCACTTATACACGAAAGTCTTCCGGACATGATTATTATGCCTTGATCAGTGAGAAGATTATCATGATCTGAAAAAATGACGTAGTTATATCTAGCCAGCCTTATGTCTTGCACAATCCCACCGACTGCCAGGTCTACCATAAGCTATTCCTCCACATTAGCATTCAGACTTATCACAATCCTCTTATCGAACAGGGCATAATTTAATTACATACTAAGCTGAACTTGGTGTTTACCTGCGCAACTGGTGAACAAATATCCGCTTGCATAAGGAGTAGGTGGTCAGGTCCCGAGGGGTTCTGGCCTGTAGGGTGTGTTTCTGTTAAGTTGGCCAATGGCTTTAAAGAAAAGCAGCGTTTTGCTTACTCTGCATTGAAAAGGGAGAAAAAAAAAAGAAAAGGCAAGCAAAGAGATCTCCAGCTGATGTCAGAAATACCACTGAAACTCCCGTTTCATGTCAGCAACGCCAGACTCAGAGCTCTGTGTGATGTCAGCAACCCTCCCTATCAGGTCCATTTGGGCGACGTGAGGAACAGTGCTTATCCCCGGTAATCCATGGCGGTCAATAGGCGGACGGGTCCCGTCCCAATTGCCATATCTAGTCGAATGTCGCGTTCTACTGAACTCGCTGCTGATCGTGTCGAGACTACGGGCTTACGACGACTGCTTCGCTATGAACTTCAACCAATCTCAAAGCCCGACACCATTTCCTAGCGATTGCCTCCTTCCTGAAGGCGAGTATGATCCATAGGAGGCGCTATTCGAGGCAATCAACGCCTGGGCAGCGACTAGAGGCTACGCGTTCATAACTGGAAGGTAAATCAAGGAAAAAAAGGCAGGAGCACGATCACGTATATGTGTGATCGTCGCCGTAACCATCCAATCGTTTCGCGAGAACGCCAACGCAAGACAACAAGTCGAACGACGGGCTGCGAGTTCTCTGTACTGGCGAAGGAAAATAAAGATAGAAGTACTCGGACTCTGCGGCACCATTCTGACCGCGGATTCTCACTATATAACCATGAACCAAGACACCACTACCTACCCAGTACTTCGAACAATATCTTAGAAGCACCTGTCCTAACTAACTGGCCTTGCTAGCGCTGGGATAGCCCCTAAAGAAATTAGAATGTATATGCGGCAGAATACCAACACGATAGTAATACAGTAGGATATCTATAATCGTAGTGCAGATGCTAGACGAGAAGTCTGTCAAGGACCAGCGCTCGTCACATGTCAACTCAATCAATCAATCACCCCAATCAAACCAATCAAACCATCGAATTCTTCATTTGAATCAAATCAAATCATACGTTTCTCAAGTTAAAATAATTAATATATCAGACGTGCAGCAAGTGATAGGCTAAATGATGATCATAGGATGCGGAGCTCGGCGATCTGCGGTGTCACGGAAATGTTTTACACAAATGGGGATTCTGGTCAAGAGAATTGGGCAGAAGACTATACGGGGATGATTGAAAGTTGGCTCTCAATTAGAGTAGTCTTCTAGTCAATTTATGAATGTTCTACAATTTCACTAGGCTAAGCCGTTGCTTGGCATTTTTATGCAGACGACAAACATCACTCCACAGCCTGCTCGTCCCTCACCTGCGCCGATGCAAAATATACCATTCAGCACCAATAATAAAGCCATATTTCCCAGGTAACCATGACCACACCTCCAGAAACACTCCCTCTGCAGCCTTGCGACATATCTAGACCACAACCAGTCAGGTTATTAATAGCCCATCTCTAATGCATCTTAAACTTTACGATTCCGATCTCGGGCGCCAGGTCCAGGTCCCCTCCTTAAATCCGAGCGTCGTGGCGGCCCCCACTTGGCCCGCGGCTAGATCCGCAGCCATTGGGCGCTGCATCTTATCAGATGGGATGGATGCCCGCGCCCCCCAAAACAAGCCATGTCACAAGGCCAGGTCAGGCAACAGGGTCAGAAAACATGGGGGTCACGTACTGTATTATTAAGAACGAGACAAAAAAGCCCCAGGCTGTGCCGCAAGGCCCTGCTGCCTCACGCACCGTCAGATCATCCCCTTGACTCTTTATCTCTCTCTCTCTCTCTCCTCTGGGTCTTGTCTTGGGGTCCGATATTCAAAGACACTCTCGCCATGGCCACTCCGACCGAGACAGCGCCCCTTTTGGGTGCTCCAGGAGCCGGGCCTAGCCGGTCGGCCTCGGCCGCGTTATTGCCTCACCACCAGCAATCAGACGCCGATGCTCGGCCCAAGAGGCTGTCGGCGGGCGTGGCCCGCATGGAGGTCGTGTCCAAGAACATCACGACGGCGCATCGCATCTGGCTCTTTGTCGGCATCTTTCTCATCGGCTACGCCTACGGGCTCGAGAGCCAGGTGCGCTCGGCCTACCAGCCCTACGCCACGTCCAGCTTCAACCTGCACTCGTACCTCTCCACCATCAACGTGCTGCGCAATGTCATCGCCGTGGCCGTGCAGCCGACGGCCGCAAAGGTCGCCGATGTCCTCGGTCGCTTCGAGGTCATCGCCGTGTCCACGGTCCTCTACACGCTGGGCATCGTGATCGAGGCGAGCGCCGAGTCTGTCGAGGTCTTTTGCGCCGGGTCCATCATCTACCAGGCTGGCTACACGTGCATCGTGCTCCTCATGGAGGTCCTCATCGCCGACTTTTCATCCATGCGCGCCCGCGTCTTCTTTAGCTACCTCCCCGCCATTCCTTTCCTCGTCAACACCTGGATCAGCGGAAACATCACATCGGCTGTGCTGAGCGCGACGACCTGGCGATGGGGCATCGGCATGTGGGCCATCATCTACCCCATCGCTTCACTTCCCCTTCTCTCATGCCTCTACTTCCTCGAGCGCCGCACATGGGAGTCCGAGGATGGTAAAGAGACGGAGCATACTACTTTGATTAATCTCAAGACGAAAAAGGGCAGGTCCGATCTAGTTGAGAAGCTCGACATCGTCGGCCTCATCACCCTCATCCTCGCATTCTCACTGATCCTCGCGCCCCTCACTGTCGCCGGCGGAACAGCCAGTCACTGGCGCAGCTGGTACATCATCCTCCCTCTGACTATCGGTTTCTGCAGCGGCATCGCATTTATCCTCTGGGAGGACCGCGGCGCAAAGCATCCCCTCATCCCCTTCCACCTCCTCCGCGACCGGGGTGTCTGGTCCGCCCTCGCCGTCCGCAGCTTGCTCAACTTTGCGTGGTATACCCAGGGCAACTACCTCTACACGGTTCTCATCGTCGCCTTTGACTTTTCCGTCGAGACCGCCACGCGCATCTTGTCGTTCTTTTCCTTTTTCGGCGTCATCACCGGAGTTTTGGCAGGTCTCGTCATCTTCAGGATCCGCCGTCTCAAATTCATCATTGTGGGGGGAACTTGTCTGTTCATGGTTGCATTTGGCGTTCTCATTGCTTACCCCGGCGATGCATCCCAGTCTTCCAAGACAGGTATCATCGCCGGACAAGTCCTTCTTGGTGTAGCTGGTGGACTTTTCGCATACCCGACCCAGGCCTCGATCCAAGCGTCTGCGAGTCGCGAGCACGTGGCCATTCTCACAGGCCTTTACCTATCTTTCTACAACGTCGGAAGCGCCTTTGGCACCTGTCTCTCGGGCGCCATCTGGACACAAACACTCTACAAAACGCTAGAGTCCAACTTGGGCAACGCAACCCTCGCAAAGAACATCTACAACTCTCCCTTCTCCATCGTACCCGATTACCCAGTCGGCACAGAGACCCGCGCCCTCATCATCGACAGCTACAGCCAGGTGCAGCGCCTCCTCTGCATTGCAGGAATTTGTGTCTGTATCCCCATGATTGGATTCGCCCTGGCCCTCCGAAACCCCAAGTTGTCGGAGCAGCAGGTCCAGACGGAGGATGAGGGACAGGAAGCATGAAGGACGCGGTGAAAGAATTGCATGGACTCGAGTCCCCTTTGTTGTTGATGCATATACTGGAGCGATTGATTGAAAACCACGTCTGGTGGACGCATTTGCATAGAATATCCGGATTATAGATTCCGCATGATTAGATACACAGCTGCAAACACTCAAAGCAGCAACGCATACTTGGAACTGAAATATCATAGTCTATTACGCTCATTAAGCCTTGTTTACCTCCCATCTATCCCTCAACCGTCTCAGCATCATTTTAACATAGGACACATCGGTGACATCCGGAACGTTTCTGAGCGTCTCGCTGTCCTCTCTGCTCTGGACTGTCAGGTACTCCAAGCCTCCAGTCTCTGCAGATGTAGCAGCCTTGGGCCCGTATTTTCCTTCGAACCAGTCCAGCAACTTGATGGGAGGATTCTTGGAAGGATCTCGATCCGAGTTTCTAAGTTTGTCCATCCACTGGCTTGTGGGAAGAGTTTCAAACTTGAGGCCTGCATTGGCCATGGAGGGAAGCATGTCCCGAGTCCAATGAAATCTTGTGGGATTCAAGACATGATATACCAAGTCTGCATCCTGACTTCGATCATTTGGTGTGTTGGCACCAAGACCAGCGATATCCAAGATGGTACCAGCAGCAAGATCAACTGGAAGCCAGGTCATTTCCTACCATACCACATTAGCAGCCAGAACATCTTAGACATGTATCTGTAAGCTTACCTCGTTCAGTGCTGGAAGAGCACCCAGCGTTACCGCTGTCTGTATCATCAGAGGTATACCCTCCGTAGTATTCCACTCTCCCACCTTCGTATCGCCAACCAACTGTCCAATACGAAGTACCCGTGCAGAAGCACCAGCATTCTTCATAGCATTGCGCGTGATGTGCTCAGCAACATACTTCGAGCGCGCATAACCAGTCTGCTGCGCATAAGAAGGCGATGTGACATGAGACTCGAGCACCGTGCCAGGACGGGGAGATGCCCCAGCCGACGAAACAGAGGAGCAAAAGAAGAACCGAGCAGGTGTTGGTGTCTGAACCGCCAAGCTGAGTTGAATCAGGTTGTGCACTGCCTTGATGTGCTGGTCTTCGAAGCTCTGGACGGGAATGTTAAAGTTTACAGCCCATGCGCTGTGGATGATGGTGGTCAGTCCTGTGCTCAACTCTGCGATTCGAGATGTTCCGATACCAAGGTCCAGTTGACTCAAATCGCACGACAGAGCAAGCACTTTGTCTTTCTGCTCTTCAGTCAGAGCCAACCCACGAGATTTGAGAGAGGTATATAGTCGCTCTAAAGCAGCCGCGTCGTCAGCTGCGCGGACCATAGCCCATACAGCTCCAACCTCTGGCCGTGCAACTAGTTGGGCGAGGACGTGGGCTCCCCGGGCACCCGTGACGCCAGTAAGAAGCTGTTTTAATCCATCGTCAATCTTGCGGCTCCCTCAGAAAGATCAGAGTCACTCACCACAAGCTCCTTCTCAGGTTGGGGGGCAGATCCAGCAACATGAGGCTTGAAAGACGAATACTTGGTAACCAAATTCTCCATCACCTGTAGTTGGTCTTCAGCCTCGGCATTCTCTCCGCTCCGCAATCGCTCAAGATGCCGAGCAAGAAGCTTCACATTCCCAGTCTCGTAGAGGACATTCTGCCCCAGCTGGGCCTGTCGTCCCCCAAGGTCAAGCTCCCTCTTGATCAGACTCCACATCTGAATACACTGTAGACTATCAACACCAGAAGCAAAGAAGTCTGCCTCTGGGGAGGGTAGCTCGGCGCCACATTTCTCTTGCAACTGACGGACGAGATATGTCTCCAGCTCTGAGCCCTCTAGGACCAGAGTCCCTTCTTGATCGTCTTCACCCTCGTAAGAGGCATATGCCGCATCAATCTCCTCAGCGAACTGCTGATACACAGGTACACGGATGAATGTCCCCTTGTCAGTTCGGAGATATGTCGCATCAGCTGGGAGTACAACCACCAGCTCCTTGGGAATGCGAGAGAATGACTCGGCTCGAGAATTGGCATCCTCCACCGCAGGCCAGATCTGTTCAACAAATTCATCGTCAGAAAGATCAGCAGCTCTATCAGCTTTGACGATCAAGACTCCAGGATAACTCCTCCCGTCGCCAAAGACAATAGCCTCTTTGACGATTTCTTCTTGCCTGATGCGACCTTCGATGGGTAGTGGTAGAACTTTCTCGCCGTTGATCAAAGTGAAACGGCCATCCAGACGAGAAGCATACTTCCACAGCTTGGGTCGCGTAGGATGTGGCGTGAACAGATCCCGTGTCCGGAAAGAACCAGGTGGGCTATCAGAATTCGTGGTGCTCTTGGACGGTAGACCGTCTAATGCGACGCACTCGTAGAGCCCGGGAGCAATCTCATCCATAAGCATATACTCCTCAACTTGTGGCAAAGGCCGAAGATAGTTCCATGCCTTGTCATCTTTTGATCGTGTAGAGTTCATCAACCTTCCAGTTTCCGTCCTACAAAATGGTCAGCAAAGTCCGATTACGTAGTCTTGCGGTACTCACGCTCCATAGTTGCCCACCAAATAAACCCCATTCTCAACCAACCTATCGCCCAAATCATCCGGACACCCACTCCCTCCGTAAAGAACAAGCTCAACCGCCGCCAAAGCACGAATGCCCTCATCTGTCTCAGCAAGCAACTTGAGTACATAGGGAACACAGTGGAATATCTCTGGCTTGACGGTGTTGATCATCTGAATAACCGATTCCCTCGTCAGAGGCAGCGAGTAGTTGCAAAAGTAGAACGGCTTGCTCGAGTAAATGGCCCGAAACACTTCATAGAAGCCATGGCTGTGAAACATGGGTGATGTTATGAGGCCTCGCATATCCATATGGGCAGAAAAGGCACCGATGCAGCTCCTGTTGGTCAAGTAGATGGGCTTTGGCAGGCCCGTAGAGCCGGATGAGTGGATGATGACTGCGATCTTACGAGACTCTGCGTCTGGATTGTAATCGCAGACGAATCTCGGTGCATCGTAGCCGAAGTAATCCGAGTGCTGCAACAGAGGTAACAACTCTAGTGGTCGATTTTGCTGCAGTTCTTTCAAGACAGGATGAAAGTTGGGTGTGGTAAGGATGATGTGGCAGCCAGCGAGGTCAAGCAACTGCGTGATAGCCGGGCTCGCGAGGCGAGTTGAGATGAGGAATGAGGCATAGCCCAGCCTATTCAGTGCAATAATCTGGATGATGATGTGAAGTCCAGATTGGGCCAGGATGCCAATAACCGGGGGGTTCTCAAGTGTCGAGTCCTAAACACATTAGCTATTGCCCTCATCCGGAAAATCTCTCATGCTCACCGCAGCCTTCAAACCCAGCTTCTGAAGCTTCGCAACAGCTGCGTCGGCATATCTGTCAACAGCAATGGCACTATGGTCCTTAAAGTCAAAAGCTCCAGTCTCTGGACATCCAAGCAGCGGCGCATCTCCCAGCTCCGAAGCCCGCCGCTTGATCATCTCATCCAGGGTAAACATCTTGGCCTGCGACTGAGCAGGCGGCATCCTAGGCGCCTCAATATCATTAGTATCGTGTCTAATAGTCATGATGAATCACTTGATCATTGCAGCAAAACACTTACAATCTCAATTCAGACAACCGTCGTCTATATACACATATCCAGGATCCGGCTATGTCGTGGCCCACTAGTTCCGGAGTGATACCCGAACCTCCACACATTCGACGGCAAAAGACGGCTACAATGCCCTTTTTCCGTAACGTGGGGTAACAGGCGCCCAATCAACCAAGATCCACCAATCTAAAAGATCGGATTTCAGCTCCGATGGCTTTAGATGGCAGATCGGCGGCTGTTAGTTCCTGAAACACGCCTCGCGATTGAGGCTGCAGACGGCGCCCCGGAGACGCGGCTATAGACGCTTTGCGTATCTTCCCCGCGATACTCTAGCCCCAGATACTGGGCTTCCCCATGGGGTAATGGGGCTAAGGCATATGTCAAGATGCGCCCGTTTGTAAGATAACGTCGTGTCGCTTAGGAAGAATGACCAGCATGGCTGCTTGACAATGGGACGGGTTATATCAAGCTCACATCCACCAGCAATGCCGTAGCTCCTCCCCCCATTGCTACAACCCCAAGCATCATTCACAATCACAAACCAACAGACCAAACCAGAGTCCATCAACCCCAAAGATGAAGCCACAGTTGACCATGTAGACTTTCAAGAAGACATCAAGAAGGCAGCCGATGAGGAGCAGCACGACAAGTTTGGGTCCCACGTCAAGACGGATCCAAAGGAGATTGCCCTCGTCAAGAAGCTAGACTTTTCCCTGATGGTGAGCTTCCATTCATATCGGATGAACAATAATGCTGACGAGTCTTAGCCGATCCTCTGGGTCATGTACTTTCTCAACTTTCTCGATCGCAACGCCATCGTCAACGGCAAGCTCAATGGTCTCGACAAGGACCTCGGCATGGTTGGGTCCCAGTACAATACCTGCGTCAGCATCTTCTTCGTGGGGTAATAGTTCGTCCTGTTCGAATGCGTAGAGCATGACCCGCTGACGATTGCAGATACATCACCGGACAAATCCCCTCGAATGTCTTGATAACCCGCATCAAGCCCTCATGGTACATGTCTGGCTGGATGATGGCATGGGCCATCGTGTCAACTCTCATCTGTGTTGTTAAAAGCTACCACGGCATGCTTGCTTGCAGGTACGTTCATCATATTTCCTACGTCGCGGATAATACGCTGACGGTCTTGTCCAAGACTTATCCTCGGTATGACCGAGGCCCCCTTCTATTCTGGCGCCTGCTACATGGTCAGTCTCTTCTATAACAGGAAGGAGACAGCCACGCGACTAGCCGTCTTCTACACCGGCAATCTTCTTGCGAGCTCCTTCTCCGGCTTGATCGCAGCAGGTGTATTTGCTGGCCTGGATGGACGATATGGTCTGGCAGGATGGAGATAGCTCTTCCTGATCCAAGGCGTCGTTACTGGTGAGTCACCAAACCTCTCACTCATGCATGCTTTGCTTACCTTCTCAGTCGGAGTCGCGGTCATTGCCTTCTTCATGCTGCCCAATGCCCCCCTCGAGACTCGCTGGCTTAACCAAGAAGAGCGCCAACTCGCCCACTCTAGAATTGCCCGCGACACGACAGAGAAGCGCCTCGCCACAAGCAGCTGGTCTGGCCTCTGGGAAGCCGTCCGAGACTACCGCACCTGGATTTTCGCTCTCCAGGGAAACCTCCACCTCTCGGCCAACGGCTTCAAGAACTACATGCCCACCGCTGTCAAGTCTCTTGGCTTCAACACCACCATCACACTCGTCCTGACATGTCCCCCATTTCTCATCGCGACAGCTACTTCAGTCCTCGTGTCGTACTCGTCGGGTCGCTTCAACGAGCGAACGTGGCACATCACCATCTCCAAGCTAATCGCAAGCATCGGTTTCGCAGTCGCCACGGGGACACACAACATCGGCGCACGATACTTTGCAATGGTCCTGTTCGTGGGCGCGACGTATGGCGTCAACAACATCAATGTCGCCTGGACCTCTGCAACCGTAGGTCAGACGGATGAGAAGAAGGCAGCTGCCATTGCAATTGTCAATACACTAGGGAACATATCGTTTGTCTATACGCCGTACCTGTGGCCTGACAGTGGTGCGCCCTTGTTCCGCCTGGCCATGATTGCGAGTATCCTCTTCTCCATGGGTGTCGTTGCCACAGCTTGGGTTATGAAGTTTGTCCTTAAGAGGGCCAACAAGAAGATCAGGGCATCGGACGATGAAGCCGTCAACTTTTACGCTTATTGAGAAGGCCAGAGGTCCAAAGTAAAAGAACAGATGGGTCATTTGCGAAAGGTGACGCTCAAAGCTTGGGCACTGACTGGTTGGGTCAAATGTGGGAAGTTGGAAAGCCGCAGATACATTGTGGGCGATTTTGTTTTAGTCGCAGAGTTATGCAAAGATCTTCAACTTGGGCAGTACAATGTGAATTCCCTTGGGAGTCGCGATATTGTCCGTAAACAATTATTTAGTTCCAGCACACTGTTTCAAGAGACAGGTACGTTGTCTTAAAACGAAACGCTTCAGATGGCCGTCGTGAACTTGGCTGTACCTATATACTTGACCCTTCTCTAAGGCTTTGGTATAACGTAAAGCCATTAGCAGCATTTTACTGGGACGAAGCAGAACTCAGGGTCTTCTAATAATGAACGAGGGAAGGGTAAAGATAAAAGATGATTCCAAGTAACTTCTCTAACGCCTTCTCGAGCAGATTGCGTAATAAGTCATACCCATGTACTAGGCTTAAATATTGAAAGCACCAAACTCATAATGGCACCAATGCCAAGGTATCTCTCTTTCTATCCCTTTCTATATGCATTACTTCGAGGATGGTCCATTCCTTTACAAGCCCTTGCTATGGTTTCATCGACCGCCTGGCCACCCAAAACTGCGCATTATATGCGCTCTTGGACAAAGCTCTGTCATCAAACCCGTACACTGCCTCCATACTCCTAACCTTCCTCTCCGGAAACGTCAAAGGACCACAAGACTCATCCGTGTCAAGGTACTCGAAGCCCATGGCCTCTGCAACCCTCAAAATCTCCTCCAGAGATAACTGCACGAATGGGCCTGTTCCGTAAAGTAGAGGCCCTAGGTTGATCCAGTGCCCACCCGGTTTCAGCACCTTCTTGATGGTGTCGAGATAGCTCATCAGGTTACGAGCGGTGTCGATAAAAAAGTATGTTACCACGACGTCGAACTTTCCTACCTTGTCGTTAAAAGCAGTGGTAAAGTCGCCCTCTACCATAACGACGGAGCTGGCATTGATGCCGACGTCTGGAAATATGAGCTCTCTGGTCATATCGGCCTCAGCAGCGTGATGAGACCAGCCATCGACAAAGGGGTGAAAGGAAAAGGAATTGCGGCTTCGGTTCTCCTCGACGAAGCGGTAAGCGAGGTTCATGTACATGGACCACTCGTTGATAGTGACTTCAAAACCTGGACCTTGTAGTTAGTTTAAATCCGAAATTTCAAAGCAAAGCTGCCTTACCCCCAAGCTTGGCGATATCATGCCCCAACCGCCCCAGCCCAGCACCGGGAAGCAATATCTTGACAGGCTCTGCATCATCTCGCTCCGGAAAGACACCTTCCAATGTCTTGACAAGGTTTGAGAAAGGGCCATCTCGTTCGGATGCACCTGGCTCTGTCCAGTCCCGGACATAGTGCTTCAGAGCTTGGGAAACAGAGACCTTGTCGGCGATCTTTCCAGCGGCTTGCAAGTCCTTTGAGTGTTTCTGAAACTCTTCTTGCCCAATCTCATAGAACTCGAAAGCATTCTGGACTATCCGGTCACAGAGCTCCTGGTTCTTCTTGAGAAGAGTATCTATCCGAGCAAACTTTTTAGAGTATTGAACCTCATGTTCGAGCAGCTAGTGCATTTTCAAGTCAGAAATCAGACAAGATCAACAAATAGGTGCATACTTACAGACTTCTGTGCCCTGTTTACATGCTTGTAGAGTCCCTGTATCCGGTCCAGCTCAGGCTTTTGGCGCTCATAATATTTGCTGAAGCCATAGAGAGCGTCCAGAAGGCGATGTCTGGGATGATGATTATTCCACTTCCCTGACTTCCTCTCCATGCTCTTCATCAGCTTCTTCTTAGCCTCGACATGACGAAGCGTGTTGGGTTCTCCAGAGAATTGCTCCAGCGTGATGAAAACTTCGTGTATCTCAACAGGGGCACTGAAAGACTCAGACTGCAACGACCGGTAAGTTAACTGATGCTGCTGAGGTGATAAAATGATGGCCATGATGGTGCGAAAATGCGGGTACGAGACCAAGAAAAAGAGAGACAAACCAGGTCATCGGGGGTGGTGGCGAGGTCAGGTTGGTTTTGATTCGCGGTGACATCTACCTTGATGTTCCCGCTTCCGCTGGCGTCTGCAGCCGTGCATAAGGGCCCGAGTAAGATGACGAGGCTTGCGGCTGAAAGGAGCGCCGTCAAGAAACGGGCAGATTGAGGCCTCATGTTCAGGCTGAGATGTTATTCTTTCAGGCCGAGCAACCCAAGACGGTATCTTGGCAACGTATTGTCGAAAGTCTCTGTGATATTACTTTACGCGACGTGTGGGAGGAGAGGATCTGCTAAGCTGGAGGAGACTTGATAGTTAGTTTATCAGGGTTGCCAAGGCTGATGCTCGAGGTTCTTTGGCATCCATCCCGCGAACCATTCATCCCACCAACAGCATGAAAAGGGAACCACGAACCTGGATACGTGCACGGAATAAGAACAAGATGGGAAGAGATGGGTTTACATGATGCAAGCTGCATCGATTCCCGAAAGGTCTATTAGCGCCGAGCCGTTGTGTGGACCACGCTCTCCTCTTCAGCTCCGCCTCGTCTGATGTTCTGTTTTGGTCAATAGCCTGGACTCAAAAACAGAAAGCTCGCGGCATGGCATGAGGCGCTCTTTCCTTGAGCAAACACACGGTGGGGGAAGGGGCGGCTGAGATGGACCCGGGCAGGTGCGGGTAAAGTGGGGCTCCCTTCGATTTAAGGTGAGGGAGGACCTTGATGGACAACCGCCAAGCCAAAGCCTCACGATGGGGTCGGCCAACTTTTCCTTGAATGCGCTTCATTACGAGCTGTTTGTTTGTGTGAGTGGATAGAGTGCCCGACCGCGGGAGAGATCCATCTTGCATGCCTTCTCACGCCAGGGCATCGGAGCCAATAGCTGCCCCTCTGATGATTCTCTGACCAACACGTCCTCACCAACACCAACAACATCGCCAATCAGACCAGAGACCCTTTCTCCCGCGGAACCCAGCCGTTGAGCACATTTCATCCTTGAAGACGAAGCTAGCAAATAAGGTACAGCATGGTCTCCAACGGGAGCCGCACCCTACCCCCATGTCTCTCCATAGCCTCTACTCTATTATGCCACTGCGTAGTTTGACCTGCATCTCGACATGGTTCCCCCCACGCGCTCTCGTCCGTGGTTCTTTTGTTCGATATGGATGTTTCTCGTCGTAGTTGGAGCAAGACCGAATATCCCAGGTCCCGACAGCCCGTCCCCTGCTCCGCGGACCTTGATGCACACACGCATGTGGCAAGCCTCCGTCCTTGGCATTCTCTAGCTGACAATCCTTCTCGATCGTATTGACCGTGATTCACATCGTCGATTTGCGCACACCCCCCTCCTGGCAGCTGGCCGCCAGTGGTGGCGGGCAACGCGATCTGCTGCACCTCCAAGCCCATCTATAAAGGTTCCCGCACCTCAAAAACCTGCAAACCTTCCCCTTCATCGTCCAGCACTCTCTTGTCTCCTGTCACTCGCTCGTTCGACAAACATCAACACAAAGACAAGTCAAGATGAAGACCGCCGCTTTCGCCGTCGCCCTTCTGGGCCTCTTCCCCGCCATCATGGCTGCCGAGACTCTGGCTCCTTCGCCTACCGAGTCTGTTGGCTGCGAGCCTCACGGTGACCACTGTATGTTTACCCGATTGCTTACTCTGTTGGCTTGTTGACTGACATTTGTAGGGCACTGCGAGGCCGCCCGTACTGACGCCGGCGACGACGCCGAGGAGGCTTCCGAGACACTCGCTCCCTCGCCCACCGAGTCAGTCGGATGTGAGCCTCATGGCGATCACTGGCACTGCGAGGGTCCCCGAAGCACCCTCCTGACTGCCCAGGTCACCACCACCGAGGCCGAGGACGACCACGATGACCACGAGGCCGGTGCCACTGAGTCTCTCGCTCCCTCTCCTACTGAGTCCGTCGGCTGTGAGCCCCATGGCGACCACTGTATGTTTCTTCAATCCTTCACTCTCACATCTTGATGGCTAATATCTCCAGGGCACTGCGAGGGTCCTGCTACCGGCGCCGAGGCCGCTGCTACCACCTCCGCTGATGACCATGACCACGATGACGAGGATCACGACCACGAGTCCGGCGCTACCGAGTCTCTTGCTCCCTCTCCCACCGAGTCCGTTGGCTGCGAGCCCCATGGTGACCACTGTATGTCGCTTCACGTTCTTCTGTCTCAATCTTCTCTAACATTCCTCCCAGGGCACTGCGAAGGTCCCGCGACCGCAGCTGGCTCCGCCGATGCCAGCACCACCGACGCTGCTACCGGCACTCCCACCGCCAGCGACGGTGCCCAGGCCACCAACGCCGCGGGCATCGAGATGGTTCCCGTCCTCGGCATGTTCGCCGCGGCCGTCCTGGCCCTGTAAGGTTTGCGCGCATGGAGGGCATCTGGGGATACAAGTGTCGGACCCTGGATTGCGAAAAAGACAGCGGAGGATTTAGAAGACACGAGATTCACCGTACATGTTGCATTCGGATTCAGCTAGATGAGATTCTAGCTTAATTACTTACACTACCACTACTTGCCATGCCTCTGCCTCTGTTATTGTGACGTCGGATGTTTGTTGGGTCGTGTCGCAAGACAGATTGCCGAGATTGGGGCAAAGTCAATGGATGACGGACATATCGTTGTTAAGCTTCTTTGCGACAGATGATGTAACCTCTGGGCGGCCTTCAAGTTTGCGTTGGTAGCCTCACATATTTGAGCTAACGCTGCCTAACATCCACCATGTGAATCCTCACACACGATCAGCATGTCAGAGCCAACAGCTTCACTAAGAACCTTGGTGTCCATCATCACAGTCAATCACATCCTCAGCCTCATCAGTTGGTGCTACAACACCTCCGTCTGTGATTCAAAGACCCGGTGTCAACTTTAGCTTCCACATCTCCCCTCTAATGTTTAAGCTTCAAATAAGCTTGAACCCGCCACCGCCGGACACTACACCCCAAAAGAAGAAAACAGCTCACATTATTCCCGCACTCGGGGCATTTGTTTCCCTGTTCGCGAGGGGGGGTGCGCAACCTAGGGTGGTCTTGGCATTTCCTAGCCTCTATCCATCAAGGTTCTCGCAACTCCAACTGCCCACTTCCCTCTCACACAACCACCACCGCAAGGATTTTATCCTGCGCAGTGGGGAAAACAACAGAACTTTTTGTGTATTGAAGCGGAGGCTGCGAGGCTGGTCGAGTTGTTGCGCTTACACCGCTTGGTTCTAGCAAAGAGTCGACAACCAACCCCCATCTTGTGTCGCCCCGACGATTTAACCTTGAATCGTTCCTTTAGCCGTATGGCTCTCCATCAAATCGGAGTCTTTGCTTTCCAATTTACACACAGTCGCTTGTTTCCCTAGTCCCCGCTGCGATCCATATCCCACGCTTCCAAGTCCTTGGAACTGACACATCCTCCACGCCCTGCTCGGTGATATGCAGCCACTCCTCGCGATATGGATCCCACTGCCCTGTAACTCCCTCCCAAGAAGGCGGCATCGCCGAACAACTTTCCCCGAACCTGGCCGGAGAGGGTCTACCGGGCAAGCCCAATAACGGGCCGTTGGTCATCGGATCGTCGCCGTCTGATGCCCCCAGTTGGTCATGTCACTGCACATGAACATCTCTCCAGTGAATACGTGCATACTTCCGTAGAAAAAGTTCCCCGGTGGACATCCAGGTCATGGTCCCAAGCAAACGCCCCACGGTTCCGCCGTACAGGCACTCCATCACTGCTCGCCAAGACCAAACTCGATTTCGCTGACAGAACTCACTGCGTGAGGACCTTGATGTTCTCTGTCCCGTCGCACCGTTTTCCCAAGGCCCTTCTCGGCCGGTTCGTCTCCCCCCACGCACCTCTTCCTCCGGGCATGCATATTCAAGCATCAGGCTATGCATATTAAGCCTCCCCCGAACCTTCTTTTTTAGTCTTTATAGCCTCTCATCCTCCTTCGTTGACGGGACGTCTGAAGTCACAACTGCACCCTTAGGTCGTGCCTTCCCTCAGCTGCGCGTTACATGCTCTCCGCCCACCGAGCGTCACTTGCTTTCAGCTTCATCATGGCACGCACCAGATCCCTCTGCGGGAGTCGTCCCGCCGTGATGCTCGTCGGAGCTCTGCTCTTTGTCGGCATCGTGTCTGCGTCCATCAACCCCGGCGCCATCAAGAGACAGGCCACGGCCACGGCCACGGCCACCAAGACCGACGATGGCGGCATGGACTTTGAGTCCCTGACGGGATGCCACATGCACGGAGCCACGCAGTATGTTCTTCGCGAGAGGTTCTCAAGGTTTGAATGCTGACGGCCTTTGAACAGATTCTGTATGGCCGATTCTACCGAGTATCAGATCGTCGCCGAAGCCGATGCGACGGCCACCGAGGATGCTCCTTCGTCGTACACGGCCTGCCACAACCACGGCTCAGATGTGTCAGCAATCCCGGTTCCCATAGGAGTTAACATTTTCTCTAACTGTTTCCCAGATACTGCATGAACCCCAACGGAGGCGAAGTCCAGGTCCTGGCCGAAGACGCGACGGCCCCTTCGCAGACCGCCAAGGAGACCGGTACAACCGCAGGCTCAGACTCGGCCGAGGTCACGGCCGTGTCCGAATGCCACATGCACGAGACTTCTCTGTAAGTTACAGCCATCGCGAAGAACGTTTCAGCGGCTGACACTCTCAAGATACTGCATGGGTCCCAGCTCGAGCGAGTACTACGTCCAAATCTCTGTCACCAACACGGAGGAGTATCCCGCCCAGCTCACCGACTGCCACAGCCATGGAGAAGAGACGTAAGGCTTGTCAAGCACCTCAAAAAGAATCTCAGTTGACAATTCCCCAGTTACTGCATGTACGACGATGGCGAGGCTCCCATTATGGCCGCCGAAGACGTCGAGTCCGGTGATGCAGATCCCCAGGGGGAGCATTGCCATTTCCACGCCGGTGTCGAGTAAGCAACCCGTTCCATACCTCTCTCGGATCGCAAACAACTAACGCAACCCTCAGACACTGTGTCGGTGGCGGTTCTGAAGAAGAGGGCACCAGGGATTGCGGGCGTCGCGACCGCGAATACAAGATCCCCATCCGAATCGGCATGCTCTTTGTCGTCCTCGTCGCCAGTTCGATTGGAGTCTTTGGCCCCATCTTCATGTCGGCCTTTTGGTCCATCAAGTCCAACATTGTCCTTACCGTCCTTAGGCAGTTTGGTACCGGAGTTATTATCTCGACCGCCTTTGTTCACGTACGTTGGTTCTCTTACCTCCAAGGCCTCGACACTAACTAACTCTCTTCTCCAGTTGTTCACTCACGCGTCGATGATGTTCGGAAACGAATGTATCGGCGAGCTCAATTACGAGGGCGTTACGGCAGCTATCGTTATGGCTGGGCTGTTCATTTCGTTCCTTATTGAGTTCCTCGTCCACCGTGCCATGCGCTGGCAGGCGTCCAAAAAGTCTGAGTCAGGGGAGACCTTCATGTCCCCCAAGGCGATAGAGAAGGCCGAGATGGCAAATATCTCCATCATGGAGGCCGGCATCATCTTCCACTCTTTGCGTGCGTTCTTGTCCCCTTAAAGTTTGTGTTACAAAACTGACCATGGCAGTCATCGGTATTACCTTGGTTGTTGCTGGCGACTCCTTCTTCATTACCCTCACGATCGTCATCGTTTTCCACCAGCTCTTCGAAGGAATTGCACTAGGCACCCGAATCGCCAGTCTCGGTTACGGCCAGACCCCCTTGGCTCTCGCCCACTCGCACTCGCACTCACATTCGCCGTCCGCCTCTCCTGTCGAACGAACCGGCACCTGCACCGTGGCCCTGTGGAAGAAGCTCCTCCTGGCCTCGGGCTTTGCGCTTGTCACCCCCATTGGCATGGCCATCGGCATCGGAGTTCTCAACGTCTTCAACGGCAACGACCCCAAGACCCTCATCGCTATTGGCACCCTCGACGCTCTCTCAGCCGGAATCCTCGTGTGGGTTGGACTCGTCGAGATGTGGGCTCAGGACTGGATGTGGGGAGGCGAGCTTACGGATGCCAGCCCTCTCACCACAACCCTGGCTATGTTTGGCCTCATTACTGGTATGGTCCTGATGAGCTTGCTTGGAAAGTGGGCTTGAGTCAACCCTTTGTCGCCATGCAGAGCGTCGATTTCAATAGATAGAATCCCCCTGACGATGCGATGCCGATGACATGTCATCATACACCTTAGATGTCATTCGTTCTTGAATCGCACAGAGAATAGAATACCCTTCACTTCTACACATGATAGCATTAATCCCAACCTGATTTTTCGCTCCCTAGTCCTTCTTGGCACGTGCCTGGCTGATCCTGTTCGTGATGCTACCAATCTTGAAGAAGATGCCGATAATGCCCTCGCTCATCCACCGTGGCAGACAAGACAGGAGCCACACCCTGTTGGCCATGCCTCCGGCCCAGTACCAGTCAGGCGTCCGCCCAACCCATCCCCCGAGGTATCCCTCGCCCTTGAGCGCCTGCCCAACGACCTTGCGAGCATAGGCCTCAGTCGGGACCGTCCCATGGGTCTGGCTAAAGGTCAAGCGACGCTCAAAGAAGTCGTTGACAGGCTGGTACAGCGAATTGGCCGGCAGAGTCCTGTGCGTGCGGCTCGCAATGTTGGACCGCACAGTGCCCGTGACAGCAGTCATGACGCGCACATTGAAGGGCTTGAGCTCGAGACGCAGAGCGCGCGACCAGACGTTGATAGCACCCTTGGTAGACGAGTAAATAGCGCCAAACAGGTAGGGCACCATGGTAGAAGTACTCGAGACGTTGAGGATCAGACCGCGGGCCTCAATGAGAAGAGGCGCGAAAGCCTGGACCATGGACATGGGACCAAAGACGTTGACCTCGTACGTGGCGCGCACGTCGTCGAGGTCCATGTCCAGAGCGGGGATGGTGTGCGTCCGGCCGCTGAGAGGATTAGCTTGAGCACAAGGTGAAGAGGTTCAGTCTTACGCATTGTTGACGAGAATGTCGAGACGGCCGCCGGTGAGCTCGGATACCTTGGCCTTGCACTCTGCGATGCTTTCCGGTTCCGTCACCTCGAGAGAGACGACGCTGAGGCCGGGAGCTTCAAGGTCCTTGATCAAGTCGGTGTTTCGCACCGTCGCGATGACATGGCAGCCATGTAGTAGAGTGTCAATCCAAGGGACTCAAAGTTACGGAGTGCGAAACCTACCTCGACGATGAAACTCGAGGGCCAGAGCATGTCCAATGCCTCCAGGCGAGCAGCTATCACCACCTTTAGCTCCCCTCCATCACCGACATTTCGACCCAGATACTTACCCTGTAATGAGCACAAAAGTCTTTCTCTCGGGCATGTTGGCAAAAGGTTTTAGCTCCAAGAGTTCCAAGAGCCACAATTCGCTAGTAGCGTGCCACAGCGATAGAAGAGGAAAAGGGAAAAACACACGATGAACCCCTCAATCTCGAAGCATGTGAAACTCAACCTCGTTTTCTTTCCCCATGATCGCCGCGTTTCTGTGGGGAACCGAGGCTTCAGCCACACTAACGCCACAGGATGCTTGTCTTGTCCTCCGACCCAACACAACGGGGAGACATCCCGCTATGTTTACCTTCTGAGTCCCAAGAGTATTACCCAAGCATCATCTGTTGGATATGTTTACACCATAATTTCTATGATGTAACCAGGCAGCTTAGACGAGGTGAATAGTTGTCCACTCGACCTTGACCGTGCCGTCAGTTGCACCAGTCCACATCTCATCCCCCCATAGCGACGCCTTACGAGCTTCGACATACTCGTAAAGCCTGCTCTCAAACTTGACTTTACCATCTCGCGGCACCTTGTCCAAGATGGCGTTCAGTATCCTCCCGTATAAGCGAAACTCGTACTCGCTGTAGGAAAACACAAAGCTTCCGATACGAACAAACTCTTCTCCTCTCTCTTGGACTACCAAGCCCTCAACGTGTAGGTACTTGTCGCCATCTGCCTTTGTCCGGTCAATGTCTATGAGTGGTAATAGGTAACCTGAAGAATCGGCCTCGTATCTTCTGCTGAAGCGCAACGCTACTGTCCGGTTTTCGCGGTCCGATTTTGCTCTCTTCAGCCGCAATCCATCCCCTCTGGGTCCAAGGTCAGGCCCGTAAACCGCCATGCCGTATCCAAGATCCCTAGTGCCTTGACTCGAAATATGATGGGAAAGCTCGACACTGTCCAGCTTGAACGGAATGAGCAGGCATGCCAGGTCCAGGCCAGCTGACTTCATGGTTCCAAAGACATCGCTTTCGGGAGTGAGACTACTCCCTTCAACCAGAGCAAGAGGCTTCAATCTCGGCAGAACGAATTCATTAAGCTCCTGTTCATCAAATTCTCCGCGGTACCAGGTACGTTCCCAATCAATCGGACCTGGCGAAGCGGCCCAAGACCACGACGGGACCCCATCCCCAGGACATCGGTATGGCGAGGATGCAAGCCGCTCCGAGTCGAATCGATGCATCCTCCATCTTTCAACAGCCTGCGCAGGGGCCCAGAGCAGATCAAACATCAGACGGCTCTTCCACAGCCCTGCCATGTAGTCATCGCCAGTTCTGTTCGCTATGAGCCTCGCAACGCCCGAAAAAGCAATCAGCCTGTCTTCCTCAAAAGTCAGGTCATTCTGCATGTACTCTTGAACGAGTTGTGGCCACACATTCCTGACGAGGTCGTCCAAGTCTCCGTTGAGCTGCTTCCGGGCTCGACACTTCATCCTGCTGGGCAGACCGTGTGGAGCAACTTCGCACGCTTTGAGATCATCGCACTCCCAGAAGAGTTGATCATTACCAAAGTAAAGAATCCTGCGAGACAACAGTCGCTCCTGGAGGACCCAACCTCGTCGGTTAATCGGGGCGTTAGAAACAGCAATGTTCCACTCATCTCTGTCAAAAACAAAGGCATGATCCAAGGGGCCGGCTTCACAAGTGTCAGTATCGTCGTCGTAGTCAGTGGTAAGACTCCGAGCAATAGTGTTGGGTCTCCGAGACCGCAGTAATCCAGCTTCGCCCGATTCACAGCAGATGCTAAACGTACAGAAGGCGTTCATGTACACATTGATCATGGTGACAGCTTCCCGACGGAAATCTTCAGGCATATCTTGGAAGATGCAGAGGGAGTCGATCCACAGATACCGCACTGACAAAGCCCGACAGAATGTGATCACATCTTGATAGTCTCGTGGTAGTACCTCGTCTGGTCGGCCTTTCTGAAAACTGGTGTAATTGTCTCGCAGCAGTTTCGGCGTTTGTTCTGACCATCGGTGACTCAGGGCAATGTATTTGGAGTATTTCTGGGACTGTCTCTTTGTCTCGATGAGGGACCATGTCTTGGACTGCCCGTCGTACAGATCCAGCAGCCTCGTCGGCACAGTGGCATTAGGGGTTGTCTTGCCGAGGAGAGCCTCCCGCTCCAAGCAGCGGGTATGGCTCGTCGAGCAGTCGGTTAACCATCCCCGGACGATGTTCAGGGTTGTTTCGGACCCAATATGTTCCTCAAGATGGGCTTGTCCTGGTGCCTCTGAAGAAGCCCATGTTAGCTTAAAGCGACTAAGACACTCAGGAAGGCCCACCCAGGAAGTAATTTCTCGTCGTCTTTCTCACCCAAATAGGCACATTAGTCTTCTCCTGTCTAATATCTTCATACCAGATGGAGAGATAGTTCACATTCGGCCGATATTGAGGAGCATTGTCGATGACCCAACTTCGAAACCCCTCACGCTCCTCTTGGTGAAAGCTGGCCGACGGGGCCCTGATATGTCGCCAGAATGCCCAACATAATGGGCACTCCTCATCAAGAGAAGCGCACAACGACGCCCAGGATTCGTGTATGGTCAAAGTGTCGTCTTCTCCGCCCTTTCCACCATCAGGAAGAGAATCAATATTATCCCGGTCAAGGGTAAGACAGAGCTGGTAGCATATGGCACAGAGACGAGCCATGCTGATAAGTCTCCGAGATTGTGCAGTCTCGGACAATGATTGGAAGTCCGCAGGAGGATGAACTTCGCCGTGCTTACGCTCAGTCCCAGCCGCAACACCCATGTCCATGAGGGGTGGAGTCTGACCCATGGGGCGCAGGACGCCATATCGTGTCATGCAGACAGCTGGAAATAAGAGGCCGGAGACCTGATATGTCTCCGTGCCCACACAACACCATGATTCTGCCAAGTCATTCACGTCAAAGGAGATACAAGACGGGGATGTAAAAATATATATGATAAATATCGTCATCGGTGATATGCAGCCATCAGCCAGATCACGCAGAATCCCAAAGTATCCCAGTCACAAAAACTCCCCGAGGTGCCTCACATGGAGTTGCTAACCTCTTGTCTTGTACATCCAAATCGCTGGACGCCGCCTTAGCCAATTAATCCCATCCAGTATCCCGCTCCTCCGGGGCCTTGTAATGCAGCCCGTGTCCGTGTCCTTTTATTGTGTTCGCAGTGGGTCATTATCGGGTGGCTCCTCCCTGGTTGTTGTTGTTGTCATGCGGTATTGAACCTGGCATCTCAATCGCCCCCGTGCCCGTGCCGTCCATCTCGTACACGACATTGTGAGCCGGCGGGGCCTGGGGCGCCAACCCTGCAGCGACGCCTGGCTGGGGAGAATAGCCACCAGGAGTGTATGGGTTCGGGCTTGCCCAGCCCTGCTGGCTAGGGTTGGGTGTGCCCGCTGCCGACCACGCAGGCTTGGGCTCTGTGGGCGGGTAGGTTGTTGATCCCGCGTATTCGTTGCTGGCCTCGTAGTTGGGGAGCATGGGGTGAGACTCCTCGACATTCCTCTTTCGTCGTCGCAGGAAAAAGAAGATTGCGGCACCGACCAGGGCAGCTCCTCCGAGAGCAGCGCCGACCCCGATGCCGATGGTAGCACCAGTTGAGAGACCAGAACTCTCGTCGTCGCTGCTACCACTGTTGCTGTTGCCGCTGGTCGGCACAACCGTGACCGTCTTGCCGCCCGAAGTCGTGGTGTACTCGCCCGTCTCCTTGCTCGTGGCCGTTGTTGATGTGGGCGCGCCTGTCGTAGTAGTAGTCTCTCCCTCAGCCGCAGCGTCCTGGAATTCTTTCTTGGTAACCTTCAAGGGGGTTTCAGACGTGGTGCAGGCCGTCTTCATGGTATCGTACGTCTCGTCGACATCGTCGGGGGATTCGTCGCCAATACATCTCGCCGAGCCTAGGATGAAGTCGTTCTTATAGCTGCCTTGTCCACACAGGCAGTAGTTGAGCTCTTTGGAGTCCTTGCCCGTACAGTCGGCGTCGTCGGCAGCCTTGTTTAGACAGGATTGGGCGCCCTTGGGGTAAAAGCTGAAGTCGTTGTCGAGAGCGAGGGAGGGCGTTAGGAGCAGAGCGAGGGTGAACCAGCGCGACGCCATGACGGGCAACGCTTGTCGTCTGAGTCGTGTTCAACCGCAGCAGTAGCAAGCTGTGAGCCGCCCAAACTCGAATATTATCGCCAAATGGATGAAAGCCGGAGACTGCGGAGGTTTGGATGGGACGAATTGAGTGCGGAAGAGGGCAGATCGAGGGATGGGAAGGCGTTTTGGCGCCCGCTTTCAGCTCCAGCCACTTCAGCCAGGATATTCCAAAACGGTTGGTGTGGTCATTCAATAACAAGCTGCCGAGAAGCCGATAGTGTCAAGCCTCAAAAAAACAATATTCCTTGAACGAATGACAAGAAATCCGCGACCGAAAAATGAGAAAAGGAAAAAAACGAGTGACTGGATTAATTCGTGATTGTTTCAGTCTCTTGGGGTTTTGTTCGTATTAGAGGGGAATGGGAAATAAGGAGACAAAGTTTAAAGAAGAAAAAGAGGAGAAAATAAACAGCGCGCGATGACCAGGGTTGCAGATCAATAAAGATGGATCAATGATGATGATGATGACACCGACGGACTTGGATTGTTAGCAGAGCAGGCTGGGCCGATCCTTCCTTCCACCCTCAAGGCAGACCTCCAGCACCGCAACTGGGCGCGCCTTCCCTGACGAGGGGATCGTCCCAGCCTTGTCTCCTTCCAGTTTACAGTACTGTACGTTCCCTCCCCCCTCCTCAACCTGCCCTGCCGCAAATCCCGTCACCGGGCAGGGACAAGCCAACCAGTAGTCCAGCACACCAAAAATGAAGTCTCTCCCTCTGTCAACCTCAGCCCCATTCGCCAGGCGCAGCCAACAAGTCCCTGGCACCGAGATCGCGTGATTGGCGGGCAGCGGGTCTAATTTTAGGACATGGGGCCTGTGGTGATCTGTGCATGTCGCACGACGTGATTGGCTGAGACGACATCGTTTGAGAGAGCGAAACTGTCAAGGGGTTAAGTCACTGTATATCAGCTATAACGAGGAAGACAGAGGATTCTAGCGATATTGGCATAAGGGGTA